>VURO01032242.1:7120-17820 GCA_015108175.1 Pelvicachromis taeniatus | reverse complement strand
TGTTTTGCATATTGCATTTCGTTTTTTGTTGACTAATTCGTACTTTATGTACCCGAAAGACATTACTCTTGGAAGCATTTTTGGCTTGAGCGTTTTTTTGTTTGTTTTTTAAAATCTGGTTAATCTGATTGGCTGTGCTACAGCTCATGCTCACATACATACGGAGTGTGGTAAGAATGCCTGAATGAATAAAATGAATTAATGGTCCGCACGTTTAATATAGTATGTGTGTTGAATTTTAGATTTGGGGTAAAATATCAAGTCATTTCAAGTAAACAGGTTCAAGTCAATTCAAGTTCCGAGTCATTGGTGTTAAAGTCCAAGTCAAGTCCAAGTCTTATGGTGTTAAAGTCCAAGTCAAGTCCAAGACTTATAACATTTTTTCAAGTCAAGTCTAAAGTCATAAAATTAATGACTCGAGTCTGACTCGAGCCCAAGTCATGTGACTCGAGTCCACACCTCTGGTGTGCGCTGTACACCCTACTTACTGTTTTGTTGCAGTATGCACCTTCCAATTAATTCGCATGCTTCTCCTCCAGCTCCGCACCACCCAGCCTGCAGAAAATGCGCATGCACTTTGCAAGCTCATACCCGGCTCGTAACGAGGGTCACTGCCCTCAAGGGCGAGCATTGGTTAATGGTAGTCATGTGAGTGATGCAAGCCAGATCCTTTTATTTAGCAATATTGAGATTAATAGTTACATTTTATTGTTGAGGGGCAAAGACAGGGCTCCATAGGCACATACACATTAAAAAAAAAAAAACCCTCAAGAAAAGGACACTTGGGGCATCATGGAGGAAAGGGGCAGGTGCTCAAGTGCAGAACAACAAGATTTAAAAACAACTTTGTTCCAGCGGCCAACACTCAGATGAACAAGTTATAGCTTTGTTACATTGTGAGTTAGATGACGCTCATAATTATAACTTTTTTTATTCTTCTTTATTTTGTACTTTGCTTATTGGTCATCTGTTGTGTCTGTATTCAGAGCGTGAATGTCAGGATCATGACTGTAGAAGACGTGACTGCTGTACACACAGGTACAAATAATTGGCGATAAAGTTTCTGAAGTTCAGGAGCGGGACCTCGCCTCCAAACACGCTGCCTCTGGTTCATTATCTATATATGACCCCCCAGTCCTACAAGCTGTTCATTCTCATTTACGTGCCCCACCCTCCCTCCTCTTTTCAGTTCTTTCACTACATTGAGTACATGGGGATCTGCCAGGCCTGGGAGCCGCCACCAGTCCCCTTTGAGGCCTTCCCCAAACCGCAGCTCATTTCATGTTTAAGCCGTTCACCTTTATCTACTAAAACACTTTCAAACCTCAAACGAGGACATGGGCCCAGTGAGTGAAAGTAAGCTGAACATGAATCTGACCTGAAAGACCTCAAATCTACTTAAGTAAACCAAAGTTAGGATCCTTACCCTTATGTCCGATTTAAACTTCTGTCTTTATATACTTGTATATTTAAATATTGTAAATAAGTAGCCGATGTCATTGTCCACATTTATGCTTGTGTGTAGTTGCATTTTATTACCATGTGATCATGTCTTGACATTTTACATATGTGGCAGCCGACAGAAAAAAATAAAATGCCGGGACTTTTTTTCCCTTTCTGTGTCCCCGCTCTTTGTTGTGGTCATTTTGATTTTTTTAATTTTTCAGAGGCAAACATATTTGTCCCTCATGTCTGGGTAGGTTCTCGCTCATCCGGGTCATTGTAATCTAAGGAGCTTGGAAAGAACGGGACTTCTTTAAGTTCCTTGAAGACGTTTCACCTCTCATCCGAGAAGCTTTTTCTGTTCTAAGACCAAATGATGGAGAGTCCCAGGTATTTAAGCCCTAGTGGGAGTTCCCCCACTACTGATCATGTGTCTCATCACAAGAGCCAAGCTGTGAACGAGGGTGTCGGTCATTATCAGCAGAGGTTTTGGGTGAAACCACTGTGAGACCTTGCATCACCCAATCATGTGACTTGATAACCCTAACTTGTCTTATTGCGATCAACTGACTGAAGATGTGAGTCTGTGTTAAGGCGTCTGGGAAGGGATCTCAAAACTGGACTGTAGGTGTCAGACAGTTGGTGCTATAAACTTCCGCCTCTGTTCAAAGAGGGTTGTTCACAGTGGACATAGATGGCTTCTCTCACTCCTCTTTCAAACCAAATCTGTCTTCTCTGTCCAAAAAGTGAACACTGGCATCCTTGAAAGAGTGACCTTTGTCCTTTGGATGCAGATGGACAGCCGAGTTTTTCCACTTCTTCCACTTCTTTTCCACTTCTTGAGCTTACTCTCTCACTGACGAATTCAAAAACTGAGGTGAAAAAGTTGCTCGAAACGCGCAGGAGGAATCATCGGTGCTGAACTGGCCAATCACAATAGTTGCAGGCTCCTAACGCGTGACGTGTTGTTACATTTCTCAGTTGTGTGAAAGGTTACGACTTAGGGTTAAAAGGGGTTACGTCGTAAGTTACAGCGCAGATTTCCTACTGAAGCGTAACTCAGGCATTACTCATCCTTTTGACCATTTGTCTCGCTCCCATCTGCTGCATGAAGCCAGAGGTGAGACATCAATATGTGAGCAACAGAGCCCAAAACCATCAGTACTGCTTCCCATTTACTAGCCGTGAGTGGGCATGGTTCTTTTTATTTCCCCAATTTTCTCAAAACTGGAAATAAAATAAAAATGAGCTAAAAAGGTGAAAAGTGTGCAGTTCAGTCTCTTGCCAAGAGTACCACTGTGACATTATCTCTTTGTCACAGGCCTGGCCCTGTGAGTGTGCTTTTCTGTGTTTGCCTGAGTGTGTCCGCACACGTTCAAGCCATACACGCGTGAGTACATGTGCGCCCGTGTGCACGCACGTTTTCAATGCCAACGTTTCTTTTTTTGCTCAAAATGAAAAGCATCATGTTTGTGTACACGCGTTCATCTGCAGATTAGCCTGTGGCTGCCTGCTTGGCCCCATGCAGGAGAGAGTGGAAATACACACTTTCCAGCAGCCTTTGTTGTGCCACACTACCGGCTCGCAAAAACATCAACCCCTCTACCTTAATATTTTTCAACAAGGGGATGATACTCCAATTCACAGAACTGTTTCACAAGCTTTCAGGCTGAGTCAAGTGATATTATTGAATGAGATTAGTTCAAATTTAGTCTGGCTTTATAGAAAACCTTGTATCCAATGAAAGCAGAAGAAAATGTGTGCAAAGTATCTGAGTAAACACATCCAAACACATCCAAGTATTTTTGAATCTATTGCTCCGTTTTTTTTTTTTTCTCTCTTGCTGTGCACTTGGATGTCATGAAAATCCAATTAGGTGGACTCATTCTGTGAGAACACCACAAAACCACACTCCATGATGGCAATCATATGAATTCTTCATATGGGATTTTAGATGCTCCCCTCTCTTTGCACACACCGTGTCTACACAAAAGATAGAGTAATTGGCAAACAGATCTCCATACAAAATGCTTTCCCCTCTCCTTTATGGGCTCTCAGCATAACAATGGGCACTTCTGTAATCTCTGCTGTGTGATTCTGAAATGAAAAACCAATCAAATGTGTCTCCTGTTGGGTGAATACTACCGTATGTAGAGCAGGTTGCCAGCATTTAGTGGCTCCCCCATTGACACATGAGCCAAAGAAACATAATATTCTAATGTATTTGATTGTTTTAGACTTTTTTTGAGTTTTTTTTTTCAGCCTTTTGTTCACAGTCCTTTTGTAAATCAAACAAAAGCTAAAACATTTCTTAAACGCTCATTGGCCACTTATTTATGTATGCCAATTCAACTGATTCAGCTGTGATTATTTCAGCCAATCACATGACAGCTAATCGGTGCATTTCAAAAGAGTGATTTACTTGGATTTTCTGCACAACCATCTATAGAGTTTACAGAGGATGGTTTGAAAAAGGGAAAATAATCCAGATGATGAGACATCAGGGAACTGCCAGACTGTTTTGAGCTGATAAGAAGGCAACAGTAACTCACGTCATTACAACAAAGGTGTGCAGAAGAGCATCTCTGAACACAGAACAAGTCAACCCTTGAAGGAGATGAGCAACAGCAGCAAGAAGACCACACCATGTCCAACCGAGGCTACAATGGAAGCACGGATCGATGCAGCCTTGTATCAACTCTCTTGATTTAATAATCTTTGATGATTGTTATTCCTGGTTTTGGTTATCTTTTGCTTGTGCTTAGTGGTCTTAGTTCTTCCTCCCTTTGTATTTTTCTTAGCCTGTGTTTAGTCACTCTCCCCATGTTTTCTCTGTGCCTGTCCTGGTCCCACGTCTCATGTCTAGTCACACTTGTCTCTGTGCTCCCTCTGTTACCGAGTCAGTCATGTCTCAGTATGAAGCCCTTGTTTCTGAGTCTGTGTCTTTGCGTATGTGTCGTGTTTCCTGTTTTACTTTGAGAGTCCTATGTCAGTGTATCCTGCTTTGCTTCCTGTGTCTCGTTATGTCGGAGCAGCCGGCTGTGCTTCCCTCCTGTTTTCCATTCCCTCATTACTCCCTGGTGTATTTAAACCCTGTGTTTGTCTCTTATCATCCTCGCACCTAGTTTGTAGCGTCCCAGTTTAGTTTCCTAGTGTTTTAGGGCCTCTACATTAGTTTCTAGTTTTCTACTTTTGGATTTTTGTTTCTAGTACGTTCTTGCTACAGCGCAGTAAAGCTGCCTTTTTGAGTTCACCTGCCTGCAAATCCTGCATTTGAGTCCTACATCCTGCCTGCCACACAGCCTAATGTGACGGTGGGGTTTATTATCTTGGCACACTTTGAGGCTCTTAGTACCAGTTGAGCATTGTTTAAACACCACAGTGTACTTGGGTACTGTGGTTGTCCATCACTTTATGTTAGCTAGATAGCAGACAGAAAAAAGTATGAATGTGTGTGTACATGGATGACTGAGACATGTTGTATAAAGTACTTTAAGTGCATATAACCACAGTTTTCCAATCTTCTGATGGCTGCTTCAAGCAGACTGGTTTCTTGAACATGACACTGGAATGTGGTCAAAAGGCCTCACTCTCAATCCAGTAGTGCACCATTTGGGATACGGTGCTATGTTTCAAGTATAGGAGGGGAATGCTTAAATTTTATGCTGACATTATGGTGCTCTCAAGAAGAGCAAAGTAATTGTTCTTATTATATTATCTTTATATATTATTATATTGACTTAAAAAAAAAGATTGACACTTAAGGTCTGTGTCATTAAATTAGTTATTAACATTTGGATTTTATCACTGTTAATCTCCGACATCATAGGACATTTTCAATAACGTGTATTAGGATTACGTGTAATCCATGGCATCAGAAGATCTTTTCTCCTTCACTGTTGAGAAGCCAGGAGCAGCACCACGGGATAGTGCAGTCATGCTCTGTGGCCTCAGATGTATTGACTCAGTCGCTCTGCCGCTTCTTGAACCCTTTATCTTTGTCACTGTTTTTGTACTTATCCGAACAGGGTTTCTTTCCTTGAAAAGTGAATTAAAAGAAACAAGACTTAAAGTCTATACAACAAAACTCTGCGATGTTGAGCAGCAGCTCTTTGACCTTAAAAGGACCGGTCCATCCTGCTGGATATCCCTGCCCGACGACCCCTTTTCACAGATGTGGGAGAACTAATCTAAAAATGTGAAAACATTTTTACTTAAAGATGATTGCACACACAAATTGTTATAAAAAAATTAAGACAAAATTCAATTTTCTCTAAATATACCCAGCTCTTTTATGGACAGCTAACATTAGCATGCTAAAATGTAACAAAATCACAGTATTATCATAAAGATGCTAAACAGAGGCCTGAAATACAAAGCAAGTTAAGCATACCCACAATATCTGTTACCTTTCTTCTCTGATCCTAACACTAGCAGTCAGGATAAAGCTCTTTATGAACTTGCTAAGTTCACCCAGGATTTGGATGCTGCACGTTCCCATGAAAAATAGAGGAGCTGGCAGCATCTGACCATCACAATTACTGATAAGTATACTGATGACAGAGTGACTGATTTTATACAGAAACATTAAACTTGGCCTTGGTTGATTGTGACCCACACCCATTTTCACACCTTGGCTTGTGTGATTAGGCAGAGGAGGGGTTCACGACCCTCTTAGGGACATTCCCAATAGGCCTTAGGGACTCTCCACCAGTTGCTCTTAGACCTGAAGAAGCTTCTCGGATCAGAAGTGAAACGTCTTCAAGCAACTTAAAGATGTCTAGATGCTTTTCTTTCCAAGCTGCTTAGACAGGTTTTCTCATGATGACCCAAGCAGCAGACTCAGAACCCTACTAAAAATGTTTAAAAGATTTATTACAGTGGGCAAATAATTAAAGCCCATAATTAAACTTATTGATATTGGGGCAGCTGACTTGGGAGGAGTAGCTCCATCTGTTGGCAGGCTGGGGGCGATGGCAGGTGCGGTACAAGCAAGATTGTAGATCCCCAGAGAATGATTTGCTGCATGAATAGTGAAGTCCGGTGATTGGCCGTGTGCGCTTGACTCTTCACAGAAACATAGATAGCCTACAGAGTGAGCTCCAGATGAAGAACTTGGAGACAAACATGGGCACCAGGTTGTTGGACAAATTACGTAGGAATAAGCGGCAGATTATCACCACGGTGGATGGTGGAGAATTGTAGCCACAGACCAGTCCACCTCTTCATCTGAGAGAGTAGAAAGGGAGAGAGAGATAGAAAGCAAAGGCAAAACGCCCCCAAGCATGCCCAGACCCTGAAAGGATAAATATGTAATATGTACTTAAAGAAACACTGCTGCTACAGACAAAGCAGGTGACCGTGGCAGACGACTGCCGTCCCAGAGCCTGGGTGTTCTGGAGGTTTGTTCTTTTAAAAGGGAGTTTTTCTTCCCACTGTCGCCAGATGCTTGTTCAAAGGGAGTCATTTGATTGTTGGGATTTTCTCTGTAATCATTTTAATGTCTTTATCTTATGATATAAAGCACATTAAGGCTTCTGCTGTTGTGATTTAGAGTTATATAAATAAAATTGAATTGAATTGATTGTTGGACTTGGTTTGCTGACCAAATGGCTAAACAAAAGGTCAAAGTTTAGACGCTTTTAGGTGTCTTGGTAATCTTGACCAGTCGGTTCAGTAGATGCCAAGCTAGCTATTATGACATAAAAGGACAGTAGCTAACGTCAATAAGCAAAGCACACTAACAGGGGGAGAGAATTCCACTACATAACCACTTACATCACATGACCCCCACATGCACTCGGTGTCACATATGCAAACACAAAATTGGCAAAAAGTATAAAAATAGGAACCACATTTTAGTTTTTAAGAATCAGCAAAAGTTTTAAAGCCTCATTGTGCCTTTGTGAAACAGAATCCGTGTTTTGATGTGTCGCTTTGGGATTTAAGTGTGGGTGTTTTTTACATTATTATTATCATTATTTTATTTTGGGTTTTTCAGCTTTTTTGGCATGTTGTACATGCGTGTGTGTTTCGTTCCAGTCTCTGCTCTTGCAGCAGTTATGCTCTACGAAGCAGCACACTCATAGATGAAGCAACGCTTTGTACTGTTCAACCATTACAAAGTACTGTCCTCCTGCTGTCTCTCTGCCATTCCCTCACACTGCAGCTTCCCTCTTTTCTTCATTTCCCACTGAGCTCTTGCATTCCCTGCACACTGTTTATGTAGGCGGGATGGCACAATAAAACAGGGAAAGCTTCCTTGGGGAGCTGCTGATTGCGAATGCATATGGTTCACAGAGGAGTCGGTGGAGTGAAATGGTCAGAATAGGTCACCAAGCCCTGTGATGCAAGTGAGCCAAGAGCAGCCCAACAGAGACTGATGGAAACAGGCCACAGAGGTAAGAGGAGTGCAGCCTCTGTTGTGGGACACAGAGTGCTGGATAGAGACTATCGTCAGTCTCAACATTACTGGATTTCCCCCGGAAATGTTTATTTCTCTCACTGCCCTGCTGAGTAGCTCTCCTACTTAGCTCATCACTATTTATTAAAGGAGCCCCTGAGGAGTCTGAGCATATAATCAGGTCTGAGGGAAAATGGCTGGTGGAGAGAGCAATGGATTCTAGGCAGAAATAAGAGGCTAGAATTTACAGTACTTGCAGTGCCAGCTCCTTCGCTTCCTTTATCTGAGAAAGTGTGATGATTGTATGTGTGTCGAAGAGGAATGAGTCACAGCTTACAGCGTTAACTAATTAGATTACAAGTTAAATGTAAGCTGTAATTCTTTACACTGTTTACAAAGAGGTTACATCAAACATTGTTTGGTAAAAACTATAAATATAAATACGCTCGACTGTATATATATATATATATATATACAGTCGAGTGTTCATTCTGTTGCTTTACAGGAAAGGTTAAAGATGTCTGAATTGTCATTTTACACTTTTCACTGCAAGCACAAATAGTTTGAATAGTTTCCTGTTCCCTCATAAAAGGATTGGTTTCTAAAAACTCAAAAGGACTGAAATTCACACCGTGGCAGTGCTTTCTTTGTCCAACAATAAAGTCATTGAAATAACTGAAAGACAGACAGCGTTTTCAAAGCACTCGTCTTTTTCTCCTTCTGCCAGTCATCAATAGTCAGATGAATGATTTAACCACAGACAATATTAAACATAGGCGTGGCTTTCGAGTCAAAGGACCTTAAACCTGCATTCTGAGTGAAGACCATCAGATGGCGATAGCTTAGAACTGGTTAGAACTGTTGCCTCACAGCAAGAAGGTCCTGAGTTCAAGTCCACCATCAGGCTGGGGGCTTTCTGTGTAGGTACTCCGGCTCCCACAGTCCAAAGGCATGCACTTAGTGGGGATAGGTTAATTGAAAACTTTAAATTGCTGATAGGTGTGAATGGTTGTCTGTCTATGTGTTAGCCCTGCGACAGACTGGCGACCTGTCCAGGGTGCACCCTGCCTCTCCCCCCAAGACAGCTGAGATAGGCTCCAGCGATCCTGAAAAGGATAAGCGAAGGCGAATGCATCGATGGGCTCAGTGACTCGTTTTAGCTCATACTGAGCAAAAAAAATACGTTTTTTTTTTAAACCTTGACTTCAAAGTGGAGGATTATTTGTGGCATGATATGTGTTGTTAGCCAATGAGTGTGTGGATTTTATGCAGCCAAAATGGTCACAGAGGAAACGCTCATTCATGAGTCTTTAAGACATGACTTCAGAAACCAGTGGGTGGTGTCACGCTAGCTGTGTGTGGATTTGACAGATATAGCTAACAACATAATAACCTATTAGGTCAGTATGTCCCTCTGCTTGATCAAATCTAGCCTCAAACTTGTCATATTTTCTCATACTTCCTGACAGCGTCAATCAGCAAAGCCCACAGGATGAGACTTGGGTATACAAGCGTCATTTAGCTGACTTGACTTTTTTTTCTTTTTGAAGAAAAGATTTGTACTCACTGATCTACCATTTAAATCAGTGCCTACAGCTAACTACACCAAAAAAAAAAGCTCACCGTGCCATCAGACGATAATGCCGAGTGGCTGCTTGACTCTCGGATGTATTCAATTTGTCTTTCACGACTTTTCAGCCTTACTGCCCATTTCAAAAGTAGTCAAAAAGTAACAAATTACAATCATTTTTTCATCCCTGGCTTGATGAAAAAATCTAAATGCCTTACTTATATTTATGTTACTTATTTCTTTTTTACAACATAAATAGCAACCGGGTGATTTCATAACTACAACTGCTCTGGGATGATTTGTACTCCCTGCATCCATTACTCTCACTACTCAGTCCTTTTTGGCTCTGACTTACAATACTGTGGTATAAATGAAGACTTGTCAGGGTCTCTTAGAGTCGCTGACACTTTGAAGAAGTTGCATCTTGCGTTACTTTAAGCTGTCAGCTAGATGCTATTTTCCTCTGTTCTCTTTCTTCCCACTGTGGGCTGTTGTCTCTTTCCTTCCCCTGTAGTTGTGTAATATTTAATATTCAGAACATTCAGTCACAGTTCAGTGCTGTGGCTGCACAGGAGACATATTTAGTGACTGAGGAGAGCCCAGATGCATTGATATAAAGTGTTCTCTCTTTCATTTTTGAGGGGAGTGTCAGCTTGTCAAACGTTGAGAAGGATTGCTTTCTGACTTGCACTTCATTCTTTACTGGAGTCCTGTCATACAGCTGTGTGATTAAGTTTAGCTTTAAATGTGTAGCGCAAGCAGAAAAACACATAAAAAAATAATGCAAGCATAAAGATGACTCATGCATTTGTACAGCAGCCTATATATATATATTAGTGTTTATTTTCAACTATGTTTATGTCGTCGCAATGTAGGGATGGGAATATTGCTGCATGGTTTTTTAAACCCTCTTTATGCCAACTTATGTTGCAATTTCCTGACTGTTCCTCTAATATCCACTCCAGAGTCACGCTCTGGGGGTTTTCTGAGATGACTTGACAAGTATTGAATGGATTAATGTGGCATTTTGGTATTGATTTCCATGCATTTCTATTTTGATTTTATTTCCTGCATCACAATGAACTGGCACCAATTCCTTACACCAGATCTGACTTTGGCTGTAGGTTTGGTATGTTTATAATTGTCCTACTTCTCATCACATTCCTTGGACATTGGGCAGATGACACTTCCAGCCTATTCTGTACTTTCTTTTTAGTTTTAATGAATTGTGTTAGCGTTATATAAAAAAGTGAGTTTTTATGAGGATTATTTATATGGATGTAT
>VURO01032239.1:10420-25223 GCA_015108175.1 Pelvicachromis taeniatus | reverse complement strand
TCACTGTGAAACTGCTTGTTCATTGGCTAACCATTTTTGACTGACAAATTATTAGCTAACGTGCTAAAAATGAGCACAGATAATCCTTTCTGAAACACAGCATGTGGCTAAGACTTCAGTTAATTAGCAGTGACTGTATTGTGCACCGGCAAATTTATGAAAGACTTGAAAAATAATCCAGTACACAAGAAAAAACAAAAGCGAATGCAGTAAACACCATAAAATGAGTAATGTGAGTGAGTGTGAACTTTACTTTGAAAGGTAGAACTCCAGCAACATATGCTCTACCATAGATCTTTGTGATGTTTCCTCTCTCAGTCATTGTGACAGGCGTCAGCTCTTTGATTGGATTCACCGTCACCATCACCTCACCTCCACCTTTAGGGTAGAAACCCCTGATACACAAATACATAATACACGGTCAGATACACACAAGTACTCCAGTAACACTTCAACTGTCTAGATGTTGATGCACTGACCTCATTCTGATGTCACAGTCAAAATGGACTCCAAACTTCTCCACAATGGGTTTGAATACCTGAAAATAGTATATAGAGTATACATATATGTACACACACACACACTTAAAGTTCTCTGCTTTTATTTTCACTGGAAGTTCATTAAGTTGAACACCAACTTGAGCACTCTGAGTCAGTTACCAGTAACAGACTGTGGTAACCCAGTTTCTCTCTGGGTGACTAATATCACAGGCCCATCAGAAAACTGTCTATGAAGATCACAAAGTGGTCCAAGCAAATTAAAGTGACTCTTTCCACTCTAAAGGTAAAGATCATGGCCCATACTGACACAATCCTTCAGTCAGCTGAAGCATCCTTCAGTCAGCTGGATTAAAATGGAGACCGTCTTCTTGGTATTGGCGTTCCATTGTGCATTGCTTTGTCTGTTATAGGGCCGTGGTGAGTCTATGTAGAGTACCTTGACAGTGTAGTCAATCTGAGGAGCCATCTCTGCGTTGGTTCCTCCCTTCAGACACAGCTGTGAGGCAGCATCAGCATAAAGAGCACAAGGCAGAGCAACCTGCAGCAGGAGACACACACTCCTGACACACACACACGGCATGATTATTTATAGATGTTTAAAACAAAACCAAACAATAGCTTTTCTATTAGTGCCAGATAGCAGCTGGTTACTTAGTAAGCAATGCAGTTAGTGGGTCAGCCTTACCCTGCAGTCTGCGTATCAGCCGTGTGGTTCCCAGCCCGGGTTTTTCCAGGAGTCAGACTGATGTCAGTGGAGCCGATGCTGGCTCCTTGAAGGCTGCCAGAACACAGATCTGAGACCAGCTGCAGGCCAGTCAGGTGCTGTGGTCTGCACACAATTGATCAAAAATGTTACCATTTGAAATTTCAGGACTATGTTTTTGTATTTGAGGGGGCTTGTGCCTCCAACATTTTCTGCTACAGAGATTCAGAACGAAACAAATGCACACAAAAACGTCGCAAATGAAATGCACCAAACAGTAATCAATAAAATCTAATTAAGATAACGGATGAAGAGCCGAGGAAGTTCTTCGGCATAGTCGTGAAGGTTTCCGTTAAAGCTGCTAAAAGTCGTGCTGTGCGGACTAAAGCTGAAGGTGACAGATGGTCTTCTTTTCACACAGAAACTGCGTTTTATTCAGCTGAGTGTCTCAACAAAAGCACACAGACAAACCGGGAGGTGCTCAACTCACCAGTGTTCACACGGTGGAGCAAATAACACCAATGTAAATAAATCGGACGCTCGGTTGTTTCTGTTAATGTTTTTGTTTAAGTTAACCGACGCGTCAACTTCAATGAATAGGCTAACGTTAGCCTGCTAGCACTGACCTGGTAACTCACCTCAGACCCGGCGTGCTTCTGCCGGCTCGGATTTTGGTGATTTTGATGGAGGACCCGGTGATGCAGCTGAGCGCCGCCGAGACTCGCAGGATCTGTCCGCCCTGTACAGAGCAAATGAAGGGGAAACAGAAGCGACATCAGCGAGCTAGAAAACCGCCTGCTGTCCGCCGCGCTAGCATTGTTCTAGCACATTAGCGGCGCGGAAAGCCGGCAGCTTTTCATGTGATCCCCTTCCCCTACATAAAGTACTCACTCCCTCCATCACGCTGCCGTCTATCTCCATAGCCTCAGAGTCCATCTTCATTCGAAACAAAGAGATTTTCTTACTCGAATTCTATTGCTTAGCTCAACTGCAGCTTCGCGTACTTTTCCCTTGTTTGTTCGTCTTCTTCTGCTGCTTTCTTCTTCTTCGTCTTGGTGTTTATAGGCGGTTGTCAAACGACGAATTGGTGCATTACCGCCACCAATTTGTATGGAGTGTGAACCAGAATGACATTGTATATGATATACAATGTCTATGTATATGATATTTGTGTAGTAGGATTTGATCCTACTATACAAATGTGTCTAAGATAACTAATTATGGTCTGAAAACTAACTTTTTGGGTTACTTCTAAGTAAATCAATTAAATCTAGTTTCAGTTTGATTCTAATTGGGTTTTGAAACAGTTATCTTCTTTCTTCCCCATACTCCTGAGAGTATAATATTACACGTTCTACTCTCTCATCACCTCTACAGTACTTACATTTTATATTGCAATGTTTCCCTAAAACGTACAGCGTACAATTCAGCCCAGTGTGCCTAAATATGAGACGTGAAATGATTGTTTCTCCTCCTCCCTAAACTTCTCATTTCTCCAGTTTTCCTTTGGATTTTATAAAATCACCATTCTTTCGTTTATGTTTCCCATTGTTATTGCCACGTCTCCTTCATTTTCAGTTTTAAAATACTTTTTTTTTTTAATCTCTGTTTTACTAACGCTGATCCTTATTTCACTAGTGGCCTCCTTTGCACCCTGTTGTTTGGGATTCTTCTATAACCAATATCAGAAGTGACTGCAACCACTTCCGCTAACTTTTTTTTCCAGGCATCTTCAGTTTCTTGGAAACATGAAAATGTCTTTAAAGTTTGTGAAGGAAGCTAAAAGTAAGGATCAATTTTGCTCTATTTTTTGGCCATGTTATTTAATGTGGCTAAAAACCAAAAACACATATTCCAGCTTAGATAGAAGATGATTGCTGAGGCCTAGCACTGATGTTGGATCATAATTGGTTTTCCAGTTCATCCTAAACAGATCGGATTTGGGTTCAGTCCAGGTCATGTTCTTTCACTGCAATTGCATTTCTTAGTGACCATTTAGAAATTAAAGTTCATGTTGAACAGCCATCAAGCTTGTTCGTCCAGTTCAGGGTCACAGGAAGGCTGGAGACCATCATATCTGTCACAGGACTAGGGTGGAGTAAAGCCTTGATACCCTCTTCCATTTACCTAGTTCAGTGTTGTGTGGGGCTACAGCCTGATCAGCTGCCATAGGTACACCCTGGACAGGTCACCAATCTTTAAACTGTTATATGGATTTTTATGTATAACTTTACATAATAATCATGTATGGGTAATAAATCTTTTCTCCTAGTTTACTCATAGGCTCAATTTATTCTGTGTATAAACCACACCTGTCCACAGAATCAATTTCTTCTATTTCAAATGCTCTACCACTATGGTCAAGACCAAAGAGCTGTTAAAAGACATCAGGGACAAAACCGTAGACCTGCACAAGGTTGAAATGAGCTACAAGAGTGTATACAAGAAGCTTGGTGAGAAGATGACAACTGCTCCTGCGATTATTTGGAAACAGAAGAAATATAAAATGACCATAAATCACGCTCAGTCTGAAGTTCCATACAAAATTTTTTTCATTTAATTATACTTTTATCTGTACATCTGAACACTGAGGGTTTTTGAAACACAGCATTCAGATCGCACTAATAAAGCAGCGTAAAAAATTGAGGCCTTCCAGAGGGTATTTAAAATTGTTAACAACAGGCTGCTTGCTCACTGTATTGTGAAAATGTGTTTTCAGATTACCGCCATTTTTAAGTTGACCCTGCTGGAGCTACATTTATTGCTAAAAGAGGACTGTCATGATGAAGGCTGATTGTTACTCTCCCACTTTGTTTTTTTGTATTGAGAAAAAAACCCCAAAAAACCCAATAATAATAAATATGTCAAAAAAGTTTAAAACTAGTCAGACACACGAGAACTCTCAGATCTCTTGCTTCAGGTGAGGGGGTGGTCACAGCCACCCAGTACGCATTTCTCTCCTGCTCTCATTGGTTGAATCAAGGACCTGTCTCTCTTTTAATGACTGTATTGGTCATTATTCTCATGGTCAATTTTCTCATGGTTAAAGGAAGGGATGCCTCTAATTAGTTATTGATGTTCATGGAGTACCAGGTCGCTCGAACTGTCAGTCAAGGGTCTGACAGGTGTCGACCGACTCAGGCAGACCTGGAAAATGTGGAAGTTTTACTCTGAATGGGACTTTTTTGCATCGCATAACTCTCTCAAAAGTTAGAAATTTGTGTAACCTCAAGTTAAAAATAAAGGCTTTGATTATATCTAATATCAGGTTAAAATGACTTTGTTGTGGTACTAAAGCCTTCAACGACATGTCTCATCACGTGTCAGCAGATCAGAGATGGTCAAGCAGAGCGGCCGTACCCAAACATGGAACAACACATGTAAAATTATTTCAATTAGCGTTTTTAAATTGGGACTACCCTGGACTCTGCAGTGCCTGTCAGATAAACAGGAGCAGTAACTGTCAAGTTCCTCTAAGGCCATCATTTGACTATTTGTTTTACTTGTGAGCTGTCAAATGACGTATCTGTGCAAGGCGTCCTTTATAGACACGCCACAGCCCACTTATATTATTGATTTGTATGCACATAGAACAGTCTTGATACCAAATACATATGTGTAAAACATTTATTAAGTGTACAAAAAGTAGCTTGACAGAAAATCATGGATAAAACAGACAATACATGCCATAACCCCTACATGAATATCATTTCTCCGCTTCTTCAGGCTTCTGTTGTCATCAACGTTGATTACTTTTCAGTTATTAGTAAAGCAGTTGCTGCTTTCTCCCAATAGAAATCAAAACATTTTATATTAATTGTTCGTATCAAGTAAAGCCTTTCGACTTTTTAGTGGAACACTACAGGAATAGTGTTTAGGTAATATTTTTTAACATGGACCCTGAAATATAAAGCAGAGTTTCCCAGTTTCATTAAGTCACAAAAACCCTACCAAAGCCAATCTAAGAATTGTACACACATAAAAAAGAAAAAAAAAGAAATTGATTACATAAGAACTAGTAAATCACACAACACAAACACACAAGAGCTGTTTCCACAACAACACACAGCAGGTATGAGAAACACTCATACAGTGTGCTCAAGTCAGAAACTAGAGTACAGATGGAGACCGTGTACTCGAAATATCACGTCAGACCTACAAAAGTCTGAGGAAACAGGAATCTTACTTTCATCATTTATCCTGCACACTTCAAATATTTTGTCAGTTTTAGGTTTCAGATTGAGAAAGCTTTAACTTTAATTTCATCATCTAACCTAATCCAAGTGACACTACACTGTTCAAAGAAGAACAAACCCAGGCAAAGAAAAACTGGCCGCTGCATGGTAAATGTTCCTATATCCTAAAGCCTCCGCTCCGTGTACTTATTAACAGCATGGCATGTTGGTCAGATGAAGCCTGAGTCCAGTGTCTCGTCTGTCTGCACACATGCGTCCTGTTTCTGGGATCAGTGTTTGGCTCAGAGACGCAACGTGTAGCAAGTCTGAGAAGCACCAATTATTTCTCCAACTCTGTCGATTGAAAAGAAAAAACGGCAACAAGGCGCAGAACAGCAGAGACTGTAAGCCACCCACCCTACAATGTCAGCACTTGTAATAAGTGTTCTATTATTGTTCTGAAGTTTACTTTTAATTGGTTCTCTGGGTAACAACGCAGAGGTATAAGTCAGCTAAAAAGTACAGATTCCTTCCTCTGCAGACTACACACGGGCAGCACAGACACGCATCTGTTAACAGAAGTGTTGTCAGTCAAAATGAACCACTAGTGTTTTTTTGGTCAAAAAAGTGCTGGCCTCACTAAGAAAATCTCTAAAAAATAATAATAAAATAAAAAATATCAGCAACGAATAAAGCCAGTCTAGGCAACAAGTTGCAATGTAATTCAACAAAAAAGAGAAAAATAAGAACATTCAAACACTGTAATGGAGCGGTGTGAGGGCCCTGAACGTCCTCTGGACCTGCTGTCGGGGTTTACACAGCTGCTTTGGGGCACTCACAGCTCTTTTAGGAGTGAACAGGACCGAGTTCAACAAAGCACATTTCCCTGGGAAAGCAGGGTTCACATGCATCACATAAGTCTGACTATGCTACTCTTGTTGAGGGTCGTAAGGGGAGCTGCATGGTTTTAGGTTTGGCAGTTTTCTTGTGTTTTCTCCTGGCTTTATGGAATTCTGACTGCAGCTTATCTGGGAAACTACATTTAACAAGAAAAGAAAAAAAATAAAAATCTAAATCTTATTTCGCCTTTGAAGAAATAAGAAAGAGAAAAGTAAGGAGCATAGTGACAGAGCGTAGCGCTCTTGGTTGTGACCAGCAGGTCAAGTAACACCCGAGTGTGCCTCAAAGGTCAAAGGTGGTTAGTTTGAGCCCAAAGTAGAAGAACTGGATCTAGTCAATTTGCAAACCACCTTTTGAATGGGGAAATCCAAGGTAACTGAACAAGAATGCATTGTTTCATTTGCATTTGGATGCAAGTGAAAGGAAGACTTAAAAAAAAAAAAAAAAAAAAAAAAAAAAAAAAAAAAAAAAAAAAAAAAAAAAAAAAAAAAAAATAAAAAAAAAAAAAAAAAAAATACTAAGAAAACATGCAGCAGACAAACATGAGTATCCACGCAGTAAATGTTAAAGTTAGAAACACATTCAGAAAGGCCCTGATGTCACAAGAAAAGGGTTTGAGAACAGATGCATTTTACTCAACACACAGAGTATACAGCGGTTGTACATAGTATATATACTATAGAATATATATACTATATATATCCTATACACAATATATAGTGTGTATATACCGTGTTCTGCTGTGCTTAGAAGTTGGGATCCATTATGTCTGTAATCCATCGATGCTGGCGCCTGCCTAATATTTATTGACTCATTAAAGTAGGTTCAGAAATATGGAAAGCTATAAAAACCAAGTCCATTATACAAAAATTATTATCTTGAATAGTAAAAACATCAAATAATGAGGCGATGGACAGGATCATATCTGAATGGCTCTAGAAGAAAAAAGTAGTATATAAAAGGGTAAAAGCCATCTACGCATGAGGAAGGCTTCACATGATGGCACACTCTCTGGATGACACTTTGCCCTGTAGGAGAAACAAAAAGGTTTGTCATTGTCAAAATTATTTTGCTGATGCTTTTCTTAAAATTACATATTTACGTTGGTTACAAATAAATAAAATAATGAAATAAGTGAAGCCCACTGAGAGACATGTTAGAAGTACATTTCCATGTGTAGCTGTATAGAGCCCTTGCACACTGACATTTCTGCAGATTCTCTGAATCTTTTCGTGATATTATGGACTACAGATGATGAATCACTCAAAGCCTTCACACGTTTACATTCAGAAACTTTCTGAAATACAATTTGTAGATGCAGTTTTCTCTGCCTAAGATGCTCATTTAGACCCAGTCATGTGACTCACATGTTGCCAATTAACCTAAGTGGCTGCTAAATGTGCCTCTAGCTCTCTTTCCTTTTATTGACCCTGTCCGAATGTTCTTATACCTGCTGCCATCATCAAGTCAAAGTGGGCTCATAGTTTTCTTAACATGGTACATCTATTCAGTTTAAACCTGTATTATGTTTTGTGTGCTACTGTGAATAAAATATGTGTTTGAGACTTGCATTCTGTTTTTCCTTTAACTTTTTTGGAAGTGGTTTTATAAGTGACTAAATGCAACAAATACCCAACATGTGACAACAGAAACAGAAGAGTAAAAACAATCTAATCTAAATGGTTTTAATCAGAAAAGGTAAAGAGAAATGAAAATTGTGTGTCAACTGTACCTTTTGTGGCACTTTCTCCTCCTCGTCATCACCATCTTCTACCTCCACCTGAGTGTTGGTTACAGTCCTCCTGGCCACCTCCTGTGAGACAAACACCGCATGACTCAAAAACCACCAAAAACCGAATCTCAAATAAAGGAAACTGGTTTAGTTCGCAAGGATGTCTTTACCTCGCCATCAGAATTAACCAAAGAGGTAACTATGTCATTTCCTGTGCCCCAGGAAGCCTGACTTTTCCACAGCAAGTCAGTTGGAGGACTGTGAGCCACACCAGCATCAGCAGACCACACCTAGGTGCAGTTAAACAACACAAAAAGCTGTTTACAACATGCAGCTTCAAAACGTCACATATTACCAATCAATATTACACATCTCAACCATCACAGCACACTCTGTTAAACTTGAGAGATATCAGTGTGTCCGGAAAGGAAGTCTGAGCCGCTGGGAATCCATTTCACCTGCACAGGTGCAAATCTATGACAACAGGTGCAGTGTCAATGCCCCAGAAGTGAACGGTTTAGCAGTTCACTTTACTCACCGTGACAGACTGTCCAGATTTTAGGACGTATTTAGGCGAGAACTTGTAGATGATCTCTTCCCCATTGTCAACCTGCCTCTTCAATCTCCAGTTGCCCAGAGGCTGATCCTGCAAGACACGAGGAGACTTAATACACAAGTACAGAGTGTGTTCTCCACTCACGTGTGTGAAAACTGGTGGTAGAAGTCATTACTGCATTTTGTTCAGAGAAAGAGAGACAATATAAAGTTCCGCCTAACACACCTGCTCAGTATCGTTGGTGAGTGTGACTGCGTTTCCATCCATGTCAGTCGGCGATATGGTGACGGCCCCAGTAGCCGTAGCCTCTTCCGACACCAGCAACTGCTCCTCTCCTCTTCCAAACTCAGACATCTCCTTAGCCTCAGCTTCTGCTCTCTTCCTCTTGCAGGAGCGGGAGGATGAAGATCCTGTTAATCTTGAAACTGTGACTCGGGAAGATGGGCTGGGGGACAGCTTCAGTCTAAAACAGGAGGAGAAAAATGGTGCTGTTGGGATCAATGCTGTTACAGCGACCCCAACAGTCTAATCTGATCCAAGTATCAATTTCTACTCGCTACACATACTACCCATGGTGCCTACACAGTAAGTACTGGTTCTGATGGCATCCTCATGGTAAAGTACTTGATAAAACACTTCTACTGTGGAAAAACAAAACAAAGCAAGATTGTGCATCAGTGACAACCTATGTGATGCTTCCTGAGTGCTAACAGGATACAGGAAGCACACAGGGGCAGCAGTTAGGTGGTGTTTGATGCCGGCTGCAACAGGAGCTTTTCTTCATGTTTGTAAAAGTTGTTTTTATTTATTTATCTATTTGTGTGGGTGTGTGTGATATCAGCACATACCACGCATACAGATACCTTGGCTTCAGGTACCTCAAGGCACAGATTAGATTATTACTTCTGTTTATTTTCTATAGCCTAATCAGTCTCATTTACTCCACAAGGACTGAAATGATCAATGACCTGAATGCCATGGGCCAGTCTGAAACTGAATTTCACACAAAGCACGCCACAAACATGTGCACCTGTGTTCTTCTCCCTCCAGCAGTTTCCTGTATGCATTGATCTCCATATCCAGAGCGAGCTTCACATCCAGCAGCTCCTGGTATTCACTGAGCTGAGCATTCATCCGGTCTCTCAGTTCACCCATTTCTTGTTCTTTTGCTTCGATGGCACGGCGGTGCTTGTCTCGCTCTGCCGACAGGATTTCTTCCAGCTCTCTGATACGATCTTCTGAGGCAGCCACCTACAAAAGCAAACATACAGACGCCACAATATTAAAACCAAATAGCAAAGCAACAGAAATCCTGAACTGCTTAAGTTCAGGTCTCCATTTGGGTGTACTGGTGACCATAAAGCCACACCTGTTTCTGCAGGGCACTGAGCTGATACCCAAGGCTCTCTATTCTGGTACGAGACTCCTGGAGCTCCTCCCTCGCTGAGCTCATTGCCTTGTCGTTAATCTCAGAGGACACTTTGGCATTATCCAACTGCAGACAGAAAGACAGAAGATATTTGAACACAAGGAGAATAACACAAAACGAAAAAAAGGGGGAAAAGACAAAGATGTGTCTCTCACCTTGGCCTGAAACGTTTGCTCCAGTTCTTCCTTATAAACAGAGACTTGCTCATCATGTTGCCTCCGCAGATCCTGGATGGATCACACAACTCTGATTAATAATCATTCTCAAAAGAAAGCCTGCTGAGCAGTGCTGACAAAGATGTCGAGGTGAAATTTAGAATCTGGCAAATTACCAAAACATTTATTCCATCAACAAACACAGTACAGAGCCTTTATAGTCTAGCATAAAATATCTCATAATATAATGGTCACTGAGAAAATTAAAAGTCCCAGCATGCAATGTGAAACCATATCCTGACATAAAACATTTCTCATCCCGATAACGACACATATCGCATAAAATTGAACATTTTCTGTAAATTCTGTGAATCTCAGGCAACTTGACTTGTGTGAAGAGTCTTCAGCTGGGCGTCGTGTACCTGGAGTTGAGTGTTTTGACTGATGCATGAAACTATATATTTTGAGACATAAGTTGTAATGGACGCCATTTTCTTTGTGAGTATTTATTACACGGCGTGCTATGGGGAAAAGCCCATTCTAATGTTTGAGTCTAAGGTTTACTGTTTTAGCACCTGACGGCTCTTTTTTGCTTCTCATCCGTAAACTCTTTCACGTGAGGTGGTTGTAGAGGTTTGTCTGTTTAGTCTGTGGTGGAGACCGGTTTGTGGCATAATTTGCATAGTACAGTTTTCTGGTCCGTGTCAGACTTTTCATAACCAAAGCATGTCCATGCTACAGAGCTCCTCGTTTAGGAATAAGGTCCTCGATTTGTTTTGACTGATTTGTTTGAGGCATATTCTGAAATTGATGTTTGATAATCTATATTGTCATCATTTCAGTTAATTTTGAAAAGTCTCAACAAGATCTTGAGCTTTATATCGAAAGGTTTATGTGGAAAATAAAGAAGCGGACGGCAGAGCCACACGATGGTTTTACTGTCATTGTTGTTAACGAACCGACGCGTGAAAACAGTTGCTTGCCCATCCGCAGTGTGGTTATTTTAAAATATAAGAGAAAGAGAACTTTAAGAAATGAATATAACCACCACAGAAATTGAAATCATACCTGTAAAGCTTGTGCCAGCTTGAACTCATAGTCATGTCTGACTCCAGAGTCCACTTCCACTATTCTCTGCTCATGTCGACGGCGAGAGTCACGCACCTCCTGCACACAAGAAACAGAAATGCCACTCAAAGAAAACCCAAAAACGTTTCCGTGTTAAAATGGAGAGGAAATTTTTTTGATTATGCAAATTAAGCTTTATGGCAGTCTCGTGCATATGCACAATATTTATGACACAACCCTTACCTCTTCAAACATAGTCTTTCTGAACTCCAGCTCTTCACTCAGTGACTGACAGCGGTTCTCCAAGTCTACACGCATCAGTGTCTCTGCCTCCAGCTGGCGTTTAGCAACAGCATGGCTGTCCTCTGCCTACACATCATAGGACCGGGACATTTATGAGCACATGGACAACATTAGGCTGATTGGCTGGCTAAAATACCATTTTATACCTGCTAAACTATCTTTGGCTATTTATTTATTTATTTTTTAAATACAAAACTAAATAACTTCAAATTATGGGACAGACTGGTTCCTGGGTGAGGGGTATTTGGGTAAGTTGGACCAGACTGTCATACGTTTGTCAGGTGCATCGAACATTTATAACAGTGTTGGTCAGCAAGTCTGCTAGTCAGTCCCATCTTGCAGCAATAAAATGAAGGCACACTGAACTTTATCTTATTAGTTCAAAAAGACACTGAAACATTTCCTTTGAGGACATCAGATACAACTGAAAAGGTAACCACAAACCACAGTATATTGCGATTTATATTATCAGCATATCATAAAAATTGTCATACCGATCACAATTACAGTATTGTAGTGATCATATATTATCATTTCTAGATATTTTTTTTTCTGGCTTTATTTTTACTAAACATCGTGCATCTTTCCCACCTTAGCCAGCAGGTTCTTGACATCAGCTAGCTCAGAGCTCAGAGCAGCATTTTGGCTTAGAGCTGTAGAAAGAGCTGCTTCATTCTTATTCAGCTGGGCTTCCAAACCACTGGCCCTGGACAGTGCTGCAGCAAGATCACCATCCTTTTTCTTCACACTGGAACAAATGGGACAAGGAGGCAGAACACAATTATTGTCTTTAAGTGGTCACTTACTGAACCTTACACAATCTCACAAAAAAGTATTTGATAAGGAATTACCTGCGTGTCGCTTCTTCCAGATCAGCCTGAGCCTTGCCCAGATCTATCTGGAGCCTGGCTCTCTCTCTAGCAGTTTCATCCAAAACCCGTCGAGCATCAGCCAACTCTGCCTCATACAAAGCCTTTAGGCCAGTTACCTAAAGAGAAGGATGCAAAACACATTACTGGGTGGCTCTGCCTGGTAAAGAAAACACACACTACTGACTACTGCAGGATGGAAAGTCTTGGTTGTTGCATATTACAGCAGAAGGATCCGTTTCTAAAGTTTACCTTAAATAAACACAAACCTTTGTCTTCTGAGATCCCAGATTTTTTTCTTTTTCCTTTATCAGACTGAGTATTATTATTATTATTATTACATTATTATTATCACACATATACTAAACTAGATATACGCTGTGGCTCCATCATCATTATTATTATGGCTTAAATTAGAGTTTAGATTTGTTTCCATTTGAATTTAATCTGAATAAATAATGAATTTAAAAAACCCCACACATATCTTTATATCTATAATCTACCTACCTACATCTCACCAGTACCACCAACTACAAGCATAACAAGACTCTTTCAGTCAAGCATTGAGAGCAGTGTTAAATTCTACAGCAATTCACAGCAGCCATTTCAAGTTGATCCACTAATGTCATTCAGTATTAAATATTCTGAATGAATGGATCCAACTAGCATAACCAGACAGACTGTGTGACATTTTCAATAACTATATATAATGTTAGTGGTTCTTTAATTTTGAAATGTAACAAACGTAGTTACTGTCTGAAAATAGTTTTTAAGCTTTCTTTCACTACTGCCACCATGTGGACTTTCCCAGTCTAAATAAGATTCAATTGACACCAATGAGGAAGCGCATTAGCATTTGTGCAAAAATACCCCTTACGTACTTCATGGAAAATCTATAAAACGTATTCTCTTTTTAAGTCATGACGTATGAGTCCTGCTTCCGGGTCCTAACTACTCTGCATTTATTAGGACCCAGCCTTCACGGTCTACGTGGGCCGGGTCCTCCGAAGACCAAGAAGTGCGAGACTTGTGAAATGGGACGGTCTAGTCTTCAGATTTGCGTCATCAGCTGTCTTGGTGGAGTTGAATAAACTCAGCTGTCTGCCCCTTGCTATCTAAAATATAATAGGACACTGGAGTAAATTCGCTACCCATTCACACTTCTGTTTAATCAGTTTTCTGTTTGATGTCTATTCAGCTGAGTGAAAACTGTGACCGATTACGTCGCTGTGACGTAATCAGTCTACAAATGCGGCCTAGGTTTTGGGACACAACTATAGAAACCAGCCATCCTACGCTGCTACACCAGTGTCAAAAAAGGTGAAGACAGAAAACAGCAAGGAAGACCGGAACAACCATTTAACACAAAGGAGAGAACTTTGGGATTTAAGAGGTTCCAAAACTGACAGCAAGCAGGTCTCATTTCTACTCTTAACAAAACCTACCTGCTTATTATACAACTTAAAAATTTTATATTACCTTAGTGTAACTGGAATTTAAAAGAGCATTTTAAGAATTTGTATTATGCAAAGAAGTAAAGCTGTCAACATTAGCCATGTTGCTACCTACTTGGCTACCTGCAGTAGTCCAAAAATGACTCATGATCATTGGAGAGAAAAAGAAAATAGCAATAAATCAGCAGAAAACAGTCACAAACACAGACTTGTTAATTCAGTTAGGACTAGGCATGCCAACTAATTAAAATCACATGTCTAGCGTGCAGAAAAAGCTAGCATCCATTGAGTGATTGCTAATATAATTTTTTGCTAACATGGTAACTGCATCTGTGTTCATCGCTCCACGCTGTGTTGATTGGGGTTGCTAGGTTACAAGAAAAACATTCATGTAATCGATGCTGCTAAGGGCAACAACGTGTTTTTGCAACACCACCTGCTGTAACTCCAGAGAAAAAACATCACAAGACCAAAAGTTATCTGTTCATGGTCAAGTGTCAAAATATCAGTTCCGTTACAGGGTTGCTACCTGTGAGCATACAATGACTCACAGCACAAAAAAACAAAGGATCTGGCACCATTACAAGATGTACCATTACTCAAATATGCCGTTGCTTTGTTTTTGTTTGATAAAGCAGAAATCATACATCATACAAAGTAAGGCCACATATGAAAACAAAAACCACGCATAAGTTCAAATTTAAAATTTTTAGCAACAACTATTCAACATTAAAACAAACACTTTTTTCCCAGGACAGGTTGTATTGTTTATCCGATTTAGTCCAAAAACCGACCACAGGATAGTCTGAAACAGCACAAACTCAACTTCTAAATTGGGGTTATTTAATCTGTTAATTTGAGAGTTTTTATGCGTGTGCCGTTAAAAGTTAAATGAAGCGCAAAATTGTCTTGATACAATCATCCGGGTAAGGAAATCACACAAAAAAATTAGTCTGTAG
>VURO01032220.1:10679-23207 GCA_015108175.1 Pelvicachromis taeniatus | reverse complement strand
TGTAAGGTGTAGATCAGGGCTCACCAGCCTGTGTGACAGTGAGAGCTACTTCCTGGGTACTGATTAATGTGAAGGGCTACCAGTGTGACACACACTTCTGAAATAACAAATTTCCTCAATTTAACTTTAATTATATGTTATCATTAATAATTAATGATATTCATCTATGTAAAGACACTGATTATGGCAACTGTTTCCATGGAGACCAGCTAGCGCTGATCTAATATTTAATAATAAACATTTTTAAAATATATATTATCTCTAACAAATTGATAACAATGCAATTATGATTTTTTTAAAAATAGCAACAAAAAATAAAAATAGATGCAGCTTACTGGTAAGTTGTTATAGTGAGCTATTTTTAGAACAGGCCCGCAGGCTACTCATGTGGTCCTTGCGGGCTACCTGGTGCCTGTGGGCACCATGTTGGTGACCCCTGGTCTATTCACACAGATATTTCTATTAGAAATCAAAGCCATGCCAGCTGAGGTTATATCTAGACTCGCCTATCACAAATATAGCGTTATTGGCACATTCCTTGTCAGATATGCAACTATATTTATTCGGGGTAATTTGGATTTCAGACATGACTTGATCACATGTACAAGTCATGTGATCTCCACCTACACGCTGCACCTACAAGAGCTGCTTGGCCATAAAAAGCTGCGTCAGGAAGCTCCTGGCAAACAGGTTTTGTGCTGATGTTAATGCTAGAGGAGTTTTGGAGCTCTGCAGTTTGGCAAATGCACTCTGTAACTATCTGTACCTTCATGGCTGTGCTTCCTAAACGCTTCCACTTTGCATTAATACCACTTAACAACTGACTGTGGAGCATCTCGGTGGGAAGAAATGCCACAAACTGACTTGCTGCAACAGCGGATTCCTGTTTCAGTACCACCCTCGAATTCAGCGAGCTCTTTAGAATGACCCATTCCATCATAACTCTTTGTAAAGGTGGACTGCATGGCTAGGTGGTTGATTTAATACATTAGTGGCAACATGATGCTAAAATGAAGTAAAGAAAAGGATGGTGAAACGAACCACATCACAAAATTCACAGCTAACGTGCACAATATTTTACATTAGTTGGGATTTAGCTCACATTAAGAGGAACGCTAAAATCCAAATAGTAGCTCAGTTTTATTATATGCAATTCTTTCATTTGGCTGTTCAAAAAAAAAAAAAAAAAAATCATTATCTCTGACAACTTTGGGATTAACTCGTTTAAGGCGACATTTTAATGAATTAAGTTTCCTCAATCACATGAAATTATAATCGAGTGTGAAATGTGTTACAGATTATTATTCTTTCTGCAACTAAGAAGCGAACAGAAGATTTGTGCTGTAATACACACAGATACAGATGACAGGGAAACCCTGTTTTCACAGGCTCAGGACTGATTACCTAAATCTGTCTGCTGCTTTTATTACAGCATTATTATTAGTGAAGGATGGGTTATGTATGGCTGAGAGTGCAAGCCACAATGATGACACGACAGTCGGTGCTGGAGCAACACCTTATTAGTCACTGTTATTTAGTAGCTGTTAAACAAAGCTGATTGCACCTACTTATGCAGAAGTTTGGTTAAGCACCACTCTAATTGTGGCCCTGCAGTTTACAACCATTCCCATGGTACTTTTGTTTGCCATGAGAACGAATGTAGCCTGTGCATGGCTAATGTCGGAGCATTAGCTTATCCCGTGCCTTGTTAGTAATGACACACTGTGCTATTGAAGCTGCCTGGAGTCCCAAGATGCTCACTGCACACTCCACAGAGGGCAAACACAGGTTAACAACTCTTTATTAATCCTCGCTAACAGAGACACCCAGAGGGACACACACACACACACACACACACACACACACACACACACACACACACACACACACACACACACACACACACACACACACACTCAGAGGGGTACAAGGACAGTCTTTTGGTAGATTTTTGGTAGAAAATTAGGAAAAGAGAAGAAGACACAAATAAAGACAGACAGACAAATATGTTTGTGGCTGGAGGTGTACTGAGGAGCTGCATGGAGCTAGCTTAGCAGCTTTGACTCTGAGCCAGTCATATCTCACGGCACCTGCACAGCATGGCGAGATGGTTGACTGCTCCCCACACTCTGCCCTGGAACACTAAACAGTGTCTCTTTTTCTTCCTCCGTATCAGGAAACACACGCACGCACACACACTCACACAACTCTGATGCCGTGGGAGCACATTTACAAGGTTTGAGTCGTAATTGGATCGGCCTTTATTTGGGGTCAGCGATAAAAGTGAAAAGACTGCAGGCTTTTTCAAATGGCCTAGAGAATAGGAAAGGTCACTATCAACTAGTCCTGTGGGGGAAGCGTACACGTACGGTCACGTTCACAAGTGTTTGGACAATGACACGATTTTTGTGCAGTTTTGCAACTGTGCATCGCTGCAGTGCATTTGAAAGAAAATGTGCAGGATGTTAGTGAAGGTCAGACTTTGAGCTTTAAAGCAAGGGGTTCAACAGAAATGCTGTATTAGCTGTTTATGGATTACAGACACTTTTATCCACAGTCAACGATTTTCAGGGAGTCCAAAGTAAATTGGACAATTTACTGACAAGCAGTTCCATGGCCAGGTGAGGTGTGCTCCATCATTATTTTATTACAAATTAAGAAAATTTGAAATCTAGAGTTGATCTGGTAGCTTTTCACTGGAACATGATAAACAATGCACTGATCAGCTCAGCAGCATTAAAAGGCCTGAAAGACCACAGAAGACAGCTAAAAGTGCACGATGACAGAATTAGGCTAGGTTAAGCAGCTTCACAACATCTAACCAAGTCAAGAACATTCTTGAAGAGGCTGGACGGTCACTGTCAAAGTCTACAATCAAGACACGCCTTCATCAGTGTAAAAACAGAGTTTACAACAAGCTGCAATCCACTGGTTACACAGAAGAACACGAGGGCCAGACTGGACAGAAAAGATCTGAAAGAGCCTGCACAGCTCTGGAAATTATTCTTTGGACAGATGAAAACAAGATGAACTTGTACCAGAGTGACGAGAAAAGTATGGAGAAGGAAAGAAATGCACATTATCTGCACTAAACAACGTGATGCTATGGCATGGGTCTATATGGCTTCCAGTGTGGCTGGGCCGCTATTATTTATTGATGATGTGATGCTATACTCGCTGCTCAGATTCAGCCAAATGCTGCAAAACTGATTGGACAGCGCTTTGCGATATAAACGGATAATGATCCAAAGCAAAAGCAACCCTGCACAGCTTTTAGTTACTGAAGGCGGTACAGACCTGGCATCTCAGGGGAGAAACTGAAGCATTAGGTGATTTTAAAGGAGTTTTACCAAAGTATTAAAAAACAATCGTTACATTTGAAATGATATTTCTTATTATCATCTTTGAATCTCTACCAAAAAAGTTCTCATTCCAACACATTTAATGTAACTTAATCCCCCCCACCCAACTCATTTCAAAGTCTGCACTTTAATCACATATTGATCGCTTGATTTACAAAACGTGTCATTGTCCAAATATGTATGGACCCAGCAGTGCCTGTATATCTGGGGTGGTGGCAAGGCTGGTAACAGAGATAAGAAAAAGAGACAAGGCAGGTGATCCTCAATAAGAAGCTGTGACGAGGCCGAGTGATAATGAAGGTTTCTAAACTGTTAGCTTGCAGGCGTAAACATTTAGGGATTAAATTAAACTGATTTTGAGATAAAGTCTTCTAACTACAGATGTAAAAAAAAAAAAAAAAAAAACAAGGCTGGGCAATGTGAAAATATAGTTGTTTGTCTTTCAGTGGAGACACATCATAGCAGGACACACACAGGTACATTCTCACTGGCTTCAATTGAACCCAGGTGAGGTCATATGTGTCCTGTGTCTTCACTTAGCATCTGCTGAGCAGCTAGTGGTGCAAAGGGAGCAGTCTGCTGTGTGTGTAGTATGTGTGTTTTGCATATAGATTGGGAATTTTACATTCCTCCTCAGACAGATCTGCTGCTCGCACTCATCCTCCCTCCTCTACACTCGGCATCACAAATCAATCAACAGATCAGTTCCAGGGTACCAGTGTATACACACAGGTACGTATTACACTTATTAAAAGAAACATAATAAAATAATAATAAAAAAAAAACAACTAACTGTATGCATTGCTCACACTTGCAGAAAAACATGCAGATTTGAAATGTTTAAAAGCATACCTCAGTATTTCAGGTAGCTTTAGGTGTTAATATCCTCTGTTTTCAATGCTTTCCCACATGGATGCATTTAATTTGGGATGCCAGCTATTGGCAGTTTTGCTACCTAAATCAAAGATGAGCTATTTCCGTTGCTTTGACGTCTTCCCTCACCTGACCTCTTTCTCTTGGAATATTTCTGCTTCCTCATCCTCAGATCTGCCCAAATATAAACTAATATCCTGTATACGTGCTGCCGCTGAGCGCACTGGGGACAAACCTGCGGCTTGAAAGCGTACATGCAGGTAGGGTGTGCGTTTATTTTACGCAGAACGAAAAAGGCAGAAGAAAGGCCGCACAAGTGCACTGCATGTACAGTGTGCTCAGTAACTGTGGGGCGAAGACATGCGCTGCAGAACAGAGGTTAAACTTCTTCTCCTGGTTCACACAGCAGCACATAGCAGGCTTGGCCCCAGCTTGAGGAAACAGAATATCCTCCTTACTGCTCCTTATTCTCGCAGCCAAACATGTAGCTGACAGATACACGTCAGCAGTCCTGCACACATACAGATTTGTAAGGTTCTCGTTAGCATTCGCACACACGAGCAATCACAGCTCGGCGTGCTGTGCTGTTCAAACCCAGGCACTTACTTTTCCCTCCTCTCTCATTTTGTTTCGCTAGGACGATTTGAAAGACATTTAATTATTGAAATGCAATTAATGCAGTGCTCTGTGGGAAAAGAGAGAACACACACACACACACACATGCGCGTGAGCACTGAAACAGTAGGCAGGCACAGGGGGGCAAACAGCAGGCTATCAGCGGGGATTAACCAGTGATTCAAATCCATATGGGATTAATACGTTGAGATTATGACCTAAAAGGATACGTTGTTTTCCTGTTTCCCTAAATGAGGATTTAGAAAAGTCACTGTTTTAGTGGCAGAGATAAGCAGATGTGAGAGGTGGATTGAGAGAATGAGGCATGAGAAGCGGGAACGCTGAAATATTTATTGCAGACTTTTGCTTTGTTAGATTCACATAAATGCCACACAGAATAGGCGATATCATGAGCAAGATAACAGCAAAAGAAAATCATAAATGTTTTAGTGCAATCTACTCATACTGCAATAATTCCACATTTTACTGCAATGTTTGACCAGATTTTCCTCTTTCTTTTGTCCACACATTGATTTAACAGTAGGTATATGCTATTATCGATGGCCATCAAAACCCATCATGTACACACACATACATATACAGAGATCTGCATTAAAGGAATAGCAAGTGGTGTGCATGTGTGTTACTGTGGGGTGGGGATAAGGCAGGACCAAGCTACTACAGTCTGCCTCGTTATTTCACACACATCCACTCAATGCGCCTTTGCCTATATTTCAAGGACAAGAACCCCAACACATCGACTAAAGCTGATTTCAGTTCAAAAACAAATAAAAAAAACAAAAACAAAAAACATGCAAGAACTACAACAATGTAACCAATGCTCCACCGATGGAAATTAAATAGCCCTGGGTAGTGGACACACGGGTAACGGCTTTAATCAGTGTGGGCTTGGGAAAAAAAAATATGTTTGGCTCCAATGTGCGTCTCCACCCCCCCCCCCCCCCCTATTAAAAGCCCACACATGTTGATTACAGCAATCATAATCCTTTTTACACTAGTCCATAAAATGCCCCATTACACCTACTCATTCCTGACAGCTTAATAAACAGTAATTCCAATGGAAACACTCAGAAATATCACATTCTTCTGTTATCGTGCAAAAGCTGAGCACTTACGGTTTTCTTATCTTAATATGGTTCAAATAAATCCGCACAGGCGTTGTGAGTGAAGCATAGATATGTATGTATATTTATTATTGCATGAAACGCTTCTTACCGATAAAGGGCGTACGGTTGGTTGGGATGGAAGGATGAATAAGTGCGGTCTCTGTCTTCTGCTCTCCTCCGCAGCTCGCTGCTTCTTCGTTTGCCGCAGACCCCGCCCACTCCACGCCGATTGGTCCAATGAGCGTTGGCCAAAGAGTTTAGGCGTGAGGTGAAATAAGCCACTGTCTCCAGCTTCCTTGTATGTCTGTGACTCCGTAAAACTTCCAAGTTACTCTCAAAAAAATTCTTTCGAACATTCTCACAACAGCCTCATGTTTTATTTATGAGTTAGCAAAGGTGTATCACATCTCTCTCTCTGTGTTTTGTTTGTTTGTAAAAGCGACCCTCCAGCTTTATAACAGTCCTTGAAGTAGACTGGTACAGCGCTTAGCTCAGTTTTCCTAGCAAACAACGTTCTACAGTAATGCACAATGCTAATAATTATTAACAGCCGCATCCTGTCAGTAGTAAGAGCCTTTATTTAAGCCTGCTATTTCTGTGCAAGTGACGCTATTTTAGCAGCGAACTATCTTGACCACCGTGACAACCGTGAATTCCATTCTTCTGACAGCTAGCTACCTTAGCTATCACGTTAACTGCAGGCGCATATACGCATACATATCAAGGTAGTTTCTTCTTATGTGCTCTCTTAAACAGATAATATTATATATATTATAATATAATATTCGTCTCATACTCGACGTAAGGGTTAAAAAGCCATTACTTGTACCTGCCTGGGAATTGAAGTCTATTTCGGTGTCCGCGGCAATAACGAAACATTGAGGACGTCCATAGAAAGAACTACAAACAGCCTGGAGCGACGCCAGCGGGCAGCTCCCAACACCGCCCAAACTGGCTCTCGTCTGCACTTTTATTAGACAATAAAACTTCCTGAATGAGACGCAACCCCAAACAAGACGGGAAGATAACCGGACAACACGTCCCCCACCTTCATTCAGCTTTATTTAGTCGCAGTTCATAACGACGCGACAGGCGCGCTAACAGAGTGGAGTGAATCACCTGCTGTCGAAGCTGCTGCTCTAACGTTAGCTCGTTACCTATAGAGGTGGTCTTTCTTTCAGTCCACCATCCGGTCAACGGACCGCCGCTTTTCTCATCGCTGGCAGCCATCTAATATCAGGTAAGGCCGGTACAGAAACTTTGAGCCCTTTGGATTTGTTTTTTAGTTTGGCTCGCCTGCTAACCACCACAAAAGCTGGTAAATATAGTGACTACTACAGCGAGGTCCGTACCCTTTCAGAAAAGGGCAAAATAAGTGAGTTCGAAACAAACAAATAAACAAAAATAATAGTACTTATAAATGTCAGTAGTGAGTTATGACCGTAACCTTTTCAGAGCAATACGCCTCTCTTTGATTCAAGGGTCACTTCACAGAGAACTCCACAGAAAACACCCCGGTGGCTTTAAACTGCCACCAGATAGTCATGCTGCTCTGAACACTTTTCTGTTGTTGTTGTTGTTATTCCCCCCTTTTTTATTTCCTGGAAGAGCTGTCCACAAACATGAAGGGGTTGTAATAACCTTTTGTCCTGATTGATTGTCTGCATTCCATATATCTGTGCCAAATGCTACCATTACCTCTCTGTCTTGGCCTTCACTGAGATTCACCACACCTTAGTCATTTATGGTTCAGGGAAGTAACAGAGTCTGCAGTGTTACCTTTTTTGGCACATTTAATTGTATATGACGTTCATTTTCTTATCCCTTATAACTGGAAACCAGTGTAAGACTTCCTGTAACCATGGCTGTTGTAAACAATGATTAAGGCTCCTTATCAGATATAATAATGTCACACTGGACCTGTTTACAGTTTTACTCTCTATGCAAGAGCGAGTGCCAAAGGGCAGAACCAAGCATCTGATAAACCCGAGCACTCTCAGCTGTGACAGAAAGTCACACGGTGAGGACTTGTTTCGCTCTTGGTATGAAAGCGAGTGACCCTGCCCTTTTTAATTAGGGATTTGTTGTATGAATAAAGAACGTCACATAGAGACAGTGAAGCTGTTACGTACTTAAAAGTGTAGGTGAGTAAAAACCGGTCCTGGATGTGCCACATGTGTGTACCTGGGAGTAACAGACAGAATGCAGGCCTGCAAAAGAGGATGTGGTGGATGTTCTTCTCGTTTTTATTTACAACAAACCTGGTGTAGGGGGGGGGGGGGGAAAAAGCTACAAACCAGTGCCAAGGTTGTATATTTATCACACCGGCTTGCTTTATTGCAGCAGTAATTTTCAGAAGAGCGTGTTTTTCTGGTACAGGTGTGACTCGTGCCTGTTTTGTCGGCATTGCACCCAGTGGAGCTGTAAAGCACAGTCTTGTAAGCGGTGCGGCTTTTATGGGATGATCATATCTGTGACTGAAAGACTTTCTTGGAAGAAGTAAACATAAGTTTGATCCTGTTTAACTGGACAAAAATTAATAGAATGAGTGTGCGCTAGATGAAATTTTGTGAACCCGGTTCTCTATTTAAACGTGTTTAAACAGGATAAATTCTGCCTGGTTGTAAACATGCATCATTTTATTTCTTTTTTATCCCGTACACAGTCGTTTTTGTCAACTGCCATCCATCTTTCCCTGCTTATTCGCCCGTCGTGCTCTTTTCTTCTTTAGATCCTTGTCTGCTCCCATTCTGTCAGTCTCCATGACTGATTGAATGCAGTGAAACCGGCATCAGTGGACGAGTGCACGCACAGCGGTCCATCGATTGGTCAAGGATGACCATGGGAGACATGAAGAATGAAGCAGCCGCTGCCTCGCTGGCTCCGATGGCTCTCTACAGCGTGATGTTTCCCGTCTTTAAGGAGGTAAACAATAAAATTAAAAAAAAGTTTGTGACATTAGAAGAAAATTTGAGGCTTTTGGTAAATAATCAGTTCAAGCAGGGGTTGCATTTAATTTTGGAAGGGCTTTTGTGCGACGTTGCAGAGTTGATGGTGTAGCAGAATGGAAACAGTAGTGTAGCAGAATGGAAACAGTAGTGTAACAGAGTAGTGTAACAACAATAACAAGATCAATACTTGTTATTAAGCTCTGGCTCTCTTCCACAGCATGTGTTTTTTCCTGTCTTCCTTCTTTCACCCCAACCGCTAGCAGCAGATGGCCCCGCCCCTCCCTGAGCCTGGAGGTTTCTTCCTGTTAAAAGGGAGTTTTTCCTTCCCACTGTCGCCAAAGTGCTTGCTCATAGGTGGTCATATGATTGTTGGGTTTTTCACTGTATGTATTATTGTAGGGTCTACCTTTCAATGTAAAGTGCCTTGAGGTGACTGTTGTTGTGATTTGGCGCTGTATAAATAAAATTGAATTGAATTCGTGTTAACAAGAACAAGCGGTGGGGAACGAGCGGCAACGAGAAGTGAGCAGACTGTTGCTGTTCATGTTGTTCAGCCCGTGGTAATTCTGAGTGACTGTCAGTAGGTTTTTTTTGTCCGCATGAAGCATCTCTGTGTATCACATCTGCGCGATTGCAGGTTACATGTTTCCATAGTCTTTTCTTTTTTCTTTTGTTATCATTAAGGACCTAGAAAATGGAGTTTATATGAGGAATATATCCGTTTCCCAACAGCCATTATGTCTTGACGTTCACTCACCAGATAATTTATCAGGTACACTTTGCCACAAAGAATTAAGGCATTTCTGAAGCCATCGATTCAACAAAGTCATTGAAACATCCATAAGGGGAATCTCCCATTCCAACACATCCAGACGGTGCTCTGCTTGATTAACTTCTATTTATTGTGGAAGTCGTCCGAGTACAGAGAACTCATGATCACGTTCAAGTAACATGGTGCGCTATCCCGATGGAAGCAGCCATCAGAAGATGGCTACACTGTGGTTACAAAGGGTTGTGGTTACTCAGGTAGGCTGTGGTGATTAAACAGTATCAGTTGGTACTAAGAAAATATCCACAACACTATTACACCACCACCAGCCTGAACTGTTGATACAGGGCAGGGTGGATCCATGCTGTTACGTTGTTTACACCAAATTCTGACCCTACCATTCAAATGTTGTAGCAGAAATTGAGACTTATCAAAGCAGGCAACATCCCCCCCCCAAAAAAATCTAATGTTGACTGCTTTGATAAGTCTCAGTTTCTCCTACAACATTTGAATGGTAGGGTCAGACTGTTCTGAGCTGACAGAAGTAGTACCCAGTGTGGTCTTCTGCTGTGGTGCACATCTGGGTTTGTTGTCTTGCTCTTCTGCATACCTCTCAAGGCAGGCGTTGCCGATTTGCAACAGTTACAAACTAACAACCTGATCACCCCACATACATTTTTACTCAGAAGTACCACTGCAGGACTTGGTTGCGCATTAGCAACAAAAAGTTTAATTTGAGCCTGAGAGGGTTAATAAGTATCAAAGCAGACAACAAGTATTAAGTGGATCTGAGTTGAGTTCCCTTCAGCTCAGAGCAATCTGGTCGCTGTCCTCGGACATAAACAAAGCCCTCACTGGATACCTCTTCTTGTTCCAGACGATTCTCTGTAAACCCTAGAGATGGTTGTGTGGGAAAATTTCAGTAGATCAGCAGTTTCTGAAATGCTCAGACCGGCTAATCTGGCAACAACTATCATGCTACATTCACAGTCTTCTAAATCACCTTAGTTTCTCATTCTGATGCTCAGTTTGAACTTCAGCGGCTCATTTCTCAATGCAACGAGTGGCTGTCACGCGATTGGCTGATTAGATACTTGCATTATCGAGCAGTTTAACAAGAGTATCTAATAAAGTGGCTGGTGAGCGTGTAAGGTAGTTTAACGAAGGTTCTGTTTTGTTTAAGGCGAGAGCCTTAACTAATGAGATCAGTGACACCTGCATTTATCTGCATCTTCAAGCTGCATTTATTTGCATATAAATAATAGTCCTAAGAAAACGTTCAGCTGTTCACATTATTTTTCAGTTTTTGAACTGCAGGAAAAGCAGTCAACAGCACTAATATCAGCATTGGTGCGCTGCTGTTTTTTATTTCCCCTTTATTATATCTTTTATGTTATCTTTTGTGTTATTTGACATTTGCTTGTAGATTTCTGAGTAATAAGGAGGGACATTTGTGTTAAATAAAGAGGAATTTTAAAAACTGCACAGGTAAACATTGCGTAAATATTTTAGTTTTGTTTTTTTTAGCAAATAAACTGGTAACATAAACATACTCGTCAGTTTTCCCCCAGCATAAATTGGTTTCTGCAAATGCCAAATTTCAGCTTGTGTCACTCCTGATTGCTCTCGTTGTTTTTTCTGCTGTGCTTTCAACTTGTTATTGTTTACAGTATGAAATTATCTCATTGAAAAACTATCGATTTCATGGCGTGCAAACCAACAGGCAGCGATCTGGAGCTGAAGAAGCAAAGACCTGCCTAATGCCAAAATATCAGCTCAGAGGAACTGAATGTGCTTCGATTCTTTCGAGGTTAACAATAGAATCCAATTGAGTCCATAAGGATTTCCACATCTCAGCACCTCGGTGTCCTCCTTCAGCGTGGTGGGATCCTTCGTGTTCATGTGCTTTTTACAGAATTACATTTCCGCACAGACGAGAGGCCATGATAAGAGCTAAGCTGTGTGTGTGTGTGTTACAGTTTGTACTGCTGGCTTATTCTTGTGTGTTTGTGTATTACTACTTGCAGTTGGAGAAGATCAATTTATCAGCAGCGCAGACCTTGAGAACAGCTTTTATAAAGGTAAAGTTTTCTCTTAAAGTTTGTTTGCTTGCATTTCCCGGCCCCAAACTGCCATCCTTCTCGTATCGACTCTGCCCGTACCCTTCACTTTGTAAATCCTCTTTACAGCAGCTTAGTGATTTATAACTTTGATCATAGTTTTATTTTCACAAAACACCAAGGGCGACTGTGAGTCCTCAGCAGCTGCGTGTTTGTGTGTCTCAAGGCAGAGAAGGAGACCCCGGGCCTCACCCAGGACGTTGTTGTCAAAATGTTGGAAAAGAAGAAGTTAAAAATTAACTATAATGAGGCTCTGCTTCGCATGGCTGGAGATGATATGCAGGGTAGGTTTTGTTTCTTTTCTTTGTTATTTTATGCCCTGCTGTACACCTGAATGTGCATTTAATGATCCAAGCTGTCGTAATACCAACTTGGGCCCAGTCCTGTGCTACTGTATCACAGATATCCACTGGGGGGAGCTGTTTCCACACAAATCAACCCCTCTGCCTGCTTTCAGTTGTTCCCTTGTTTCTGTGTGTAATTGAATTCCTTGTGCCGAGTGTACAGTGATTGATGGTAGTAATGAACACACACACACACACACACACACACACACACACACACACACACACACACACACACACACACACACACACACACACACACGCACACAAACACACACATACACACACTCTCTCTCTAAGATGTTAAAGAGCGAGCAGCAGCCTGTGATGAGATTTTAAATGTTAGAAGAAGAAACAGAGTCAGAGT
>VURO01032220.1:0-10659 GCA_015108175.1 Pelvicachromis taeniatus | reverse complement strand
TTTTAAATGTACCTCCTGCATGGCACATCCCAAGTTCTACCTTAATCCGGCTTTTCACTTAACAAACTCAACACGTTACTGTCCCTAACGTGTGTGTGTGTGTGTGTGTACACATACTCCTGATGCTGTGTTAATTTTTCTCACTTGCACTTTAGACTTAGGTTTTTAACACATGTCACCATTATTAATTTTGTGAGTTCACTGTCGCCCCCCCCACCGTCGCTGTGTGCCCGCGTGCTGACGTGCCCGTCGCTGCGAGGAGTTTGAGCTCTGTCTTTTGTCGGTGTTTTTCAGAGCTGATGATTGACAGGAAAGAGCCAGAGTTCCAGGAGCTGAACGAGAGGGCCCGAGCTCTGAAACACATCCTAAGTACCCTGCCTGATGAGATCAATGACCGAATGGGTTTGCTACAAACCATCAAGTAAGACAGCTGTGTGTGTGTGTGTGTGTGTGTGTGAATGTGCACGTGTGTTGCAGTGTGACGTAAATCGGGTTCACTACAACGTACGCAATTTCGATCGGACTTCTCGTATTAAAGTGGCAGAACGCAAGTCCTTTTGACTTACAACCATCTCAATGGCCGATTAAAAGTGAAAGAGTCGGCTTGTAATAACTGTTCTCCAATTAATATTTAATTATATACATGCTGCCTGGCGTTACACAGCTCTCATTTCTGTTATTCCAACTGGCCAACCGGTGCAAGTCTTTGTTCCTAAGCTTTCATCACAAGACCCACGTTCAGAATGTAAATAATTCATCGACTTACCAGCGATGGTGACGCTGGTATTGTATCCCCCACCCCATCCCCGCCGTAAACTTCCTTTCAAAGGTTGAGAAGCGTTCGCATCAGTGAAGGCGAAACTATTAACGTCCCTGTCCGCCGTGCTGCACGCACGCTATAGAGAGAAAGTGAGAGATGTTTCATCTTCTTGGCCCACTTTGCCATTATTTTGATGGAATTCAATACTCTTAGTGAGTCAGTGCTTAAGTTACTTACCCAGCGGAGGGCTTAGAAATAAAATCAATTCAAAGGGAATGCTAAGAAATAAAAGTTATGAAACGGCAGATTTCAAGTGCATGCGAGGGGAGAGAGAGACGGAGAAAGAGAGTTGAAGGTGAGAGCGTGTTTGTGAGAACGGGGGGAAGAAAGGGGAGACAACGAGTGGATCAAAGGACTGTAGTTTCAGGGTATCAGCGCCTGATAGAAACAGACAGATTTGAAGATTTCTATATATATATATATATATATTTTTTTTTTTTTTATTTCTTTCTAACATGCACTCACTTGTGCGTGTCATCCGCAGAGATGTTGCCAGTGCCATCAAGGAGCTGCTAAACACAGTTAATACTGTCTTAAGGAAATACCAACATCAGAACAGACGGGTAAGTGGATACATTAGTAAGTTTAAGAAAAAAAAGTGCCTGTGCGCACAAACACAGTTGCTGTGAAATAAGTGGAGCTGAAAGGCTGTCTGTATTTATCGGTTAGGTAGTGGAACAGCAGAAGAAAGAGTTTGTGAAATACTCCAAGAGCTTCAGTGACACTCTCAAAACCTACTTCAAAGATGGAAAGTAAGTTACTGTTTCTAGTGTATTTCTCTCTTCTTCTTTTTTTTAACCCCCTTTTTCTTTTTTTTTCTCCTTCACATCTTCAACCTTTTCTCATTCATGTCCGCACACATAGCCACCAACGCATTCACTAGTCTTACACACCCACCTACGCCTGCCTGCCTGCCTGCCTGCTTGCGTGCGTAGACGCTCACGCGCACACCCACTGTCACCCATGTAAATGGTGGTTGTTTGATCACAGGCCCGCTACCATCAAATCCACCAATGCTGAATAATTCCCTTGACCCACTTCCTGTGGATCCGTCCTGGCTTGTGTTCTCTGAAGCCTGACATTCTCCATTCCAGCCAGATCAAAGTGTTCCCCGGATCAATCCTAATATTGTTGCCACGCTTTCCGTTTTTTTTCTTTTTTCCTCCCGTGTGAGTGACACGTGCGTCCTTGTCTTTCTGTTCCGGTTGTTTCCAGAGCGGTAAATGTGTTTGTCAGCGCCAACCAGCTCACCCACCAAACCAACATGATAATACGGAGCTTCAAGACTGCCGGCCCGGCGGCGGCGGCGGCCCGAGAAGACGCGAAGAACAGACGCGCGCCGACACAGGAGAAGCCTTTTCATTAGAGGACGGGGAAACGAGGCTTTTTCATTTGTAAAGGGGTTTTATTATTTTATTTTTTTTTGGGGGGGTTTTTTTTTTTTTTTTTTTTGGGGGGGGGGGGGGGGGCTGTATAATTTATTATTCTGTGGCTCTGAAGGGAGATCAGGTAGTTTGGAGTTTCAAAGCAAGTCAGGCTGACAGTAATTGCTGGTGATTTCTTTTTTCTTTTTTTTTACTCTCTTTAATGTTGTTCTTTTTATCAGATTCTTAAGTCAATATTTTCTACGCTCCCCTCTGCATTTTCCACTCTGTTCAGATCATGTCGGTGTTTCTCTTGTCCTTAAAAGTTTGGCAGTTGCATACAAGTCTTCTTTAGCTCCCAATTGTTATGATCTATATGTGCCATATGTGTGTATGTACATGTACACTTAGCTAGACTTGTCTCACTGTCTCGTATTGGAACGTTTCCAGCTAGAGCGTTACCACTCCAAAGCTGCAGCTTTCAATTCATTGCAAACGAGCGATGATTTAACCTTCACCCCGTTTACGCGGATGTCTCTGATTATGAACGTATTGTCTCTTCGTCACCTTCTGTTCCACTCCCACTCTGTATTTTCCATGATGTTTTCAAGGCCAGTGAAAATAAAAGGAAGGGACCTGAAGTTCCTTGAGAACTCTTAAAGAAGTCATGACGAGTCAAACCACTTTTCTTCTTCTTCTTCTTCCTCTTGCAAATTAAAGAGTTCTGACGTGTGAGAAAGCTTTTCCAAAAGTGGGTCTCTCTTCAGATTTGTATTGTCGTATGAGACTGCTTCGTTTTCGCTCAGTTGCCCTTGCGTTCTCTTTTCTTCGACTGCGCCTCTTTCCTCCCAGAACTAAGAGCCGTACCAATTTTTTTTTTTTTTCTTTCTCCTTCCCATTCCAGCAACTTCATTCTTCTCCCTGTATAAAAGTGGATTTTCCACGGTGGATTTGTGGAGGGCTATTTTGGGCTCTCTGCTGGCTCCTACATGCACCACTGTAATCCAATTGTGATAGTGTTAATTTTTAAAGCTTTATTATTGAAATTGCTGAGACCTAATTTTCCGATCCTGTCACTGTTGACGGCTGCCATAATCAGCTAATTCGAGTTATTCAAGACCATTAAGTCGCACACGGAGATCGGTCGTGGTCACTGGAGCAGCAGGCAGGAAGGGCAGTGACTACATCTTTGTTGGATTTACTGTTTGATGCTTTCCACCATACGGGCTATCGATTTGTTTGAGTTTAACAAATCCCCGAGATGCTTTTTTCTCTCTCCATATATATGTGTGTGTGTGTGTGTGTGTGTGTGCACAGCAACAATTGACCTGCAGGACGCCCCCCCACAGGCATTTGAATGATGCTGTGAAAGCTGCTTTGTGTGTATTTTATTTCTGTTTAGGTTTTTCTTTCATTATCAGTTGCCGTGGAATGTTTGTGTGAATTGTGTTGCTGTATGTGGCGTTATTGCACCTCACTCTCACACACACATTATGTTCACTCCTGTGACTAATCTGAGAATAGAAAGGATACACGCGCACACGTACTCACAATAGGCCTGGACTCACAAACTCTCACAACTCTTTTTGACTACTCGGTTGCCAGGAAACTTAGCCCGAGTCTTTAAGAGTGAAGGATAATAAAAGATTTTTTGTGTGTGTGTGTGGCCTCTGCCACTGTCTGGGCTACTGGGGGGCAGTTCGGTAACTCTCTGAGGGTGTGCGCGCCTGCAGTCAGGGCTGTTGGCGTTGATTGCTTCTCAGACGTTGCCAGCTTAGAATAACCTCTGGACACAAACTTCAGGCTCAAATCGGCCGAGTCTCCTGCAGACGAGAGGCGGCCAGGGCTAAGACGGAGTAGCCAGAAGGTGAGGATTTGTTTGAAATGTCACACATTTGAAAGTGTTGTTTCCAACACCTCAGAGCTGGACTCTTGGGACAATAAACTATAGACGCCCATTATGGACTGAGAGGTGAAATTGAATGGTAAGTTTGAATTTGTTATTAAGTGTAAAGTAGTGTTCGGTTTCACTGTTTGATTAAAAAGAAAACATGCTTGACTTGAGGTGTGTGTATGCTGGCAGGCCAGGCCTGTCATTACACAGTTACAGCCTGGAGCTGAGCCGCTTTGTTGACGGACACGTTAACTGCATCTCCTGTTTAAACACTCAGTGACAGCTTTGAGAGGACTAACCTGGAGCAAAAGTGCCCACCCAGGAAGAGCAGAGGCAACCCTGATAAGTGTGTTTGCTAAAAGATTGCAGAAAGAATCGTCTCAAGAGGTGGATGCATTCATAAGAAAAGCCTCTTACCTTTCAAGCAGCAGCGATCTGGATAGCGCATCCAGCTTTCTGTGTTCATTTTTCTTTATAGAGTTGCGCCTGTGCAGTGGCATGCAGACTGAAGCCAGCGGCGTGCCACAAAGTAAGTCAGGATGTGGTTGATTAGAAGCTATCACGCTCACAAACAAGATGTGAGGAAATTGTCCCACGAGCATCGGCATTCTTTTAACTATTACAGTAGTATAAAGTCATATTGCAGTCTACTGCGAACCTGTTGTCTGTTGTCTGCTTTAACTATCATGTCAAGCTCACGCTGCAGTTCATCGCTGTTATAAAAAAGATAATGGCTGCAGCAAAGCGTTGATTTATTTATTTATTCCCCCCCCCCCCTTTGCTTTCATTACACAGCCTGTCATCTAAATCTCTGTTCAGTTTGATGCCACATCCAGTGAATTTGTCTCGTAAACGTTTATGCCGTGCTAAAAATGAAACAGTGTTTGCCGCCCTGCTGCCCCTTGGAGTGTTTTGTCGGAGAGTTGGAGTTAAAAAGAAACTTTCTCCCTTTGACTTCAAATGCGCTTTTAATTTCAGCACAGAACGATTTCAGAAATCATTCCCTTTTATTCACACTTTCATTCTCTCCATCTATCTGACTGTATTTTATTTCACACTAGCGGATACGACAGACTCGACATGCTTTGGCAACCCGCTGCCTTTCTGAGAAGCTGGGGAGACTTATTTGACTACTTCCTAACGTCTTGCAGTTGGGGAAATAGCGGAAATCCTTTGCATGCTGTCCAACAGTGAAAAGAAGCAACAATAAGCTGCTGCTTTGACCTTGCTGTATGATGGTGGTGGCATGACAACCAATGTGAAATGGATATGGCAGGTTGCTGAGGGATTACTTGGTCTGAGTGCATCTTGCTTTGTCATGTAACACATAGATGCTGGGAAATCTATTTTATTCTGCGATATATTTCTTTCCCTATTCTACGCATTTTACCTCCTTGACCTCACCTGGTTTGTTGCTGATTGATTGACAGGTCTGAGCTGTAACCATGGGAACGAGAATGGAGGTGGCACAGCTTGAAAGCAGAATGAACGCTGAGGATTATAGAAAGTTACAGAACCTTTTCATTGTGAGTCTTTGATTTCGAGTCAGTCTATTGACAGCCTTGTATTACAGCACCTTTATTTCACATTTAAAGAACAGGGGTAAATTATTTATCTCCATGTTTGACCGTATAGAACCACACCCTTAGATCTACCGTAATTAGAAATGCTATACAAACAAGGGATTGGGGTTCTACTTTAAGCATGCTGGAGTATATACAGTTGGTTTTAGGTTAATTTGTTTAAGTATTGGTCTAATTTTGGGGTTATTCCTCATAACTGATGTATAAAAGATGGATGTAGCCACCTGGAAGTAAGTCGCTTATTTGTGATGTCCTGTTTTAGAGTCCTGAACTGCTTCCTGTTACAGTGTAGCCACAGCTTTAAAAACACCTCAATTTATTGTCTGTTCCATCCTAAATGGGGACCATACGTTACAAAATGAACACCATGCTACAATAACCAAGACATGAAACCAGTTTTAGCTTGCTGCCAAAGACTTCAGGTCAGTCTTAGCTATTAGCCTTACACAGTACTACAGGTATTAGTCTTACGCATCTCTTAAGAGATGAGCTAGTTTTAGCCAACAGTTCCAAAAAGATTGAAGAAATTGTTTACTGAGGTTAAAGGGCTCACGGACGTCTATAAAGTGGGGGTTCTTTTGGGGCGAGAAAGGGCAGCTTTAAAAGCTCCTTCCCTCTTTTACATAGTCTACACTCATGATTGACCAACTTTGCTGATGCTGGGACTGCACCAGTTGTGTTTAAAAGCCAAAAAGGCTGTATTCAGCTGTGTGCTAAGATCGTGCAGTATCTCACAGTCCTGTTGCTGTTGAATGCAGGACTTCTCGGGTGCATCTCGCTCCTTGTCCCGAATTCAGTTCATCGATCTTGCCTGGTCATCAGTTGGCCACGGGTCCAAGGAGGAATACGGCTTCCTGTTCGACGGCGTGATTCTCAGTCAGCAGCGCAGCGGCCTCCTCCTGGACAGCGACACCCCAAAGGAGAAAGAATGCATTGACTGGGGAGGCCTGTGCTCATTTCTGCTGATGGAGCTTTCCAATAAATTAAAGATGAGCAAAACTGTTATTGGACCTTGCTGGAAGCCACCACGCACCCTCAGCTGCCCACATCGAGACCCTGTTCAAAAGGTAAAAGGTCATTTAACCTAGTAGAGACTTACAAGAAGAAAAGTTTGTTATGAGAGTCATAGCATGTTGCCTTTTTCTTTCTTTCTCCAAACCAATGACCCTCTGCATGTTATCTGAAAACATTTTGACATTGGCAGTCTGGAGAATCCAAAACTCTGCTGACTGGGTGGAATTGCACATTATTAAACATTGTGCAAGGAAACGTTCAAAAAGTATTAGGGTCTTGCTCATCAAAATGGCTCACTCCTTTGGAGATAAATGGCTCTGGACTCCTTTAACATCTATCAATTAATATGTAAATGAAGCAGCCGGTATGAAGTCCCCACCGCTTTGGATAAAGTGACGGCTCATCACTTTAATCTTTCAATCCCGAGGATGTCGAAATGTCAGACTGTTGTGTCAGTTGTTTTCCAAGTGCCTGGAAGGTTTGACAGCCTTAAAGAGGCAGAGTATTGTTGCTTAGATAGCTTTGATTTCTGACCAATACTCCACTAGTTAAGTATCAAATAGAGACTATGGAAACAATGTACTGTATCCATGACCCTGGCACATTTGTAGCAAAGCAGGAAGTGGTTGCTAATGGTAACAAATCCAAAACAGTTAGCCCACAGCTTTTTCATTTTTTGCACACATTTCACTCACGGCTTGGTGAAGACCAAAACTGAGCTAAAAGGAGTGAATTCTGGACTTGTACTTATTGAATGGTAACACCGAATATTAATATTTGCTTTTCGTCTGCTACAATTGTAGACCAAACTGTTGGGCAGTGCAACCAGCAAATAGAAAAATGTTGCAGAAGCACACAAAATGTTACATAAAACAGCAGAAGCTCACAAAAACCCCAACAACAACAACAAAAACCTTACAAAACACAATGGAAGTCATTTTGAGGAGACGATAAGGTGATGGAACAGCTGCGGTGAACATGTAATATTATTAACATGTTACATACATTATATCAATATATTATTGCAGTATTATATGGCTCATACAGTTAAAACACACATTATCTTCCACCCTTTTCTTCCTCAAAGTCACTTCTCGAGCTCTTCTGTCATGTTGTTGTCTCCCAAAATCACTTCTGTGTGTTTTGTGAGCTTTTTTTAATTCCAGTTGTGTCTTCAGCCTGAAGTGGCACTAATGTGATGGTGAATTTGTTTAAAACTTCCAGTTTACTGTCTTTTTGATAACAACTCTGCTGAGCCAGAGCAACACAACAGCTCTAATAGTAAAGATACCTGCCTACAGCATGCTCTAAGACTACAGGTACCCCTTAGTACCAGTATTGGGAGGTTTGAGTAATACAAGCACATCCCCGAGACCTTGTGGACAGTCTGTCCCTCATTTGACCACTCACCCCTCAGAACATGCTATTTCTGAAATGCTTGTCCTTGTCAGAGTTCCCCGGGTATTTGCACCTGCCCATTTCTCCCACACGGTCCTATATTATTTGTTTCATCTACCACCATTTCTTCCTGAATGTCAATTTGCCCTGATACATCTAAATCTGTTACATACACTGAAATACTTTGAGTACTACAGTATACCATATACTGTTATTTTGTTACCATTTAGCAGTTACGGGTTCACCGATACTTCACTGGGTACAGATACTTCAAATTGAATAACACTTTTGTGTTCCAGCTTATAAAGCAATGAAAAAGCAGCTAAAAGAGCCCCAAAATGATAGTCCTTCACTCACACTACAGATAAACACATTGTATCACTTACTCACCAGCTGTATATCAATACGTAATTATAATAATTATGGATAAATGACACACGAATCCTGGAGATCTTACAAAGGTACACTGTGGGGAAAAGGAGAAGACGGTAATTACGTTGCAGAACATCTGACCTCTTACCTCTGCTGTGAAATTTTAATAAACTACCTTTCATCAAAGATCTACTTTGTCTCTTGCTCATTAGATGCAGTCAGCTACAAGCTTTTTAAAATGAATTCATTTATTTTTTGCAGCTCCAAGTTTTGTTCACCCAATAACTCCTGTAATGATTAATTCTCAATTTTATTAGATTCAGCACAGAACGGCTCCTTTTATTCACCTGCATCCAGTGAGTGGAAGATTTAGTAGGGGCTCGTTTTTAGAGAACTTATATTAGGGTAGTTCGGCGGTTATAAAGTAGCCAGCGAGAAGAGGAAAATTCAAGCCATAATTAATATTTTAAATTGGTTTTTAAAAGCTGTCTCTTCAGGTTTTAATAAATAACGCCACTTTCTAATTTAGCAGACTTCATTGGGGCATAAAGCCAAAGGCTGGCGTTACGGGGAAGTGTGAATTGTAGTCTTTCTGCGTATATTTTCTTTAAATGTTTTGCTTGTAATAACCTCTGGTCTCCTCAGGTGCTGTACCTGCAGAGTTCAGGTCAGTATCTGACTGTGAGTAAAGGAGGAAACGTAGGACTGCGGGATGCAGAGGACATGTCCCTTCTGCACACGCATCGACTGCAGAACAGCACAGTCGCACCCAAGGACCTCTGGGTCACCGATGTGGTGCTGCTGCAAAACGTGGACAAGGTGAACCTATCAACATACTGAGAGATGCACACCTAACAGTTAATCAGTCCTCCCATCGATTACTGCTGCATCGTGGCTCCTGAAGCGTAGTTCAAGAAAGATTATTCAAAGAAATTGATTTATAATTTAATAACTGATAAGTAGCCTCATTTACTGGGGCAGATATTGTACGGCACAGAGGTAAACAAATACTCCACTCAATTAATGAATTATTGATCTGTGGCTCTGGTTAATTGCATTTCAGACACGAAGCTGGTGCATAAAGATCAGAAAGTAAACATACATTTTTTAGTAATAACACCATCAATAATTGATTGTAAGTTTTAATTGGCATTTCTTGAAACTACAGATTTATGGATGCCATATTCTGTATTGTATAACTGTGTTGAATAACACATGAGGATTTTTTTTCCCCCCATTGTGCATTAATTAACAGTTTGGCAAACTGCTAAATCCTTATTATATAACAGGGACAGGTTGCATGTCTTCGTGTTTCTGCGTTTTCTAACAAACTCGATTTTCTTTAGTCTCAGATAGCTGTGGCTTTCACAAGTAAAGAGGTGTGTTTTTATGACTTCATGTGTGAAAAGACCTTCAGCTGCAAGTGTAAACTCCAGGTAACAATGAGACATTTTTCACTCTTTTGTGTTGTCTTCATATTACCCTCAACTTGATACCATTGCATTATTAATAACATAAGAACTGGCAATATATCTCATATATTCTTATTTACTCTAGGGTTTGAACTTTACTCCTTGGTGTCTAGACTACTGGGTAGATCCCTGTAACCCTGACCAAGCTGTTCTCGCTATAGGAGACATTGGGGGATGGGTAATACACACATACAGATAAAAGCAAATGAATGAAAAGAAAAGGAAAAGAATTCAGTTTTATTGATATGTCACCAAATCACAAGCAGTCGCTTCAATAGGCTTCATATTGTAAAGTAAAGACCCTACAATAATCCATAGAAGATATGAGCAAGAACTTGGCGTCAGTGGGAAGGAAAAAAACCCCTTTTAACAGGAAGAAACCACCAGCAGTATCAGGCCCAGGGAGGGCTGCCATATGCTGCAACGGAGGAGAAATTTATAACTAATGAGTAAAGTGGAGAGTGAAGAAGAAACACCCCAGCAGCTTATTGCAGCATAACTAGTGGAGGATTCAGGGTCACCTGATCCAGCCATAACTATATGCTTTATTAAAAATGAAAGTTTTAAGCCTAGCCTCAAAAGTAGAGTCTGTCCCACAAATCCAAACTGGGAGCTGTTTCCACAGAAGAGGGGTCTGAAAGCTGAAGGCTCTGCCTCCCACTCTACTTTTACATATCCTGCTGTATGAGAGAAAAAGTGCTCTAATGGGGTTATTCAGGCACCAGGTCTTTCACATAAGATG
>VURO01032205.1:0-10193 GCA_015108175.1 Pelvicachromis taeniatus | reverse complement strand
GTGCTTTCCCAGGGCCTGTAGATGAACATGATTGCCTCGGGCTTTGCTTTCCCAGGGCCTGTAGATGAACATGATTGCCTCGGGCTGTGCTTTCCCAGGGCCTGTAGATGAACATGATTGCCTCGGGCTTTGCTTTCCCAGGGCCTGTAGATGAACATGATTGCCTCGGGCTGTGCTTTCCCAGGGCCTGTAGATGAACATGATTGCCTCGTGCTTTGCTTTCCCAGGGCCTGTAGACGAACATGATTGCCTCGTGCTGTGCTTTCCCAGGGCCTGTAGATGAACATGATTGCCTCGTGCTGTGCTTTCCCAGGGCCTGTAGATGAACATGATTGCCTCGTGCTGTGCTTTCCCAGGGCCTGTAGACGAACATGATTGCCTCGTGCTGTGCTTTCCCAGGGCCTGTAGACGAACATGAGCTGATGGCTAAATCTGCTTTTTTGTCATTAATGAAAGAAATTAAATCACTTTCCTAATTTTGTCCCCAAATTCTGCCTGACATTTTGGTCCAGTCACCAAATAGCCGGCATACTTGACAGTGAATGGTTTATTCAATGTATTAAATCATAAACTGGGATTAACAATAACAGCAATTTGATGAAAGTGTCCCTGTGAGAGACGAGGGGGGCATGACGGGGGCCCGAGGCAGGAAGGACCGAGTCTTTAGAGGCGCGCACAACCAGGCCATTTCAAACTGCTGTGTACATAAATCAAGCGCACTTCATGCAATGACCAACAAACGTGAGTCACCGCTGGTGTAAGACGCCCGGTGTTGTCTCGCACTGACACAGTGAGTAAAACCCCATCGTTGTCTCTGAGCACCTTTTTAAACGCGGCCTTTGTTACATCACGTGGCAGCTTTGTGAGAGAAGGCAAAGTTGTGAAAGCGCACAACAGTGTGAGTGCGTGTGTGAGTGCGTGTGCATGTCTTTTCTCAGAAATGCTGTTTCCTGGCTGCACACAGTACAAACACATCTGATCTGTGCTGTTGTTTAGTCTGCTGTGAGTCACTGTAATGTCTAGCCGCTGTCAGTGATGTTAGGGCCGAGCGAGTTAATGTTAAACAGGATTCACTGTGTGGCCAACCCGCTCTGCGATCCAGCGAGTAGGCGCCGCCGCGATCTTAGCCTGAGCCTTTGAGTCTTTCTCTGCTCCATGTTCAGTGGCGTTACTTTACGTGCGCCATGACTGGATTTGAAGCGAAAGCAGGCAACGAAGGGCCGCTGTGGGCGCAGACGGGAGAGCGCGGCGAACCGCTTCGGTCAGGCGCACAGAAACGGTGTGTATAGTGCAGCCACACCTCGCCTCGGCTTGTCAGGAAGTTGAGGTGGAAGGTGGGTGTGTGCGAGCAAATTAGGGCCTCTTGGTAGAAGCAGTGAAGGCTTTGAACGGCTAAGGTTACTCCTCAGGAGCCAAGTGTTGGAAACAAAGGCTTTTAATGTGCTTATCAGCCCGGCTGGGCTGTTCCTGCTCTCCCAGTCACCCATCTCCTGAATGAAATCAGCCCGCCTCGCTCTGGCAGATGGAGGAATGCTAAATAAAACAGTGTGCTGAAAGGCGATCCTGCTCTTGGCACCAGCGCCTGCTTCTCAGGTTCAGGACGCCGTCTCCAGCCAGGCCCGGGCTTGCTCCGCTGCTTCAGCCTAGCTCCTTCATGTCCTGTGTTGCACACTTCCCTCTGCACGCTTCTTGCTTGTGTCTTATTGTAAACGTGCAGACAACACACGACTATTTAGGCATCCTCTTTCTGCATGCACACACGTGTGAACGCACACTAACCGATCTTGCACCTCTCAGAGCCCTCAGCTTATAATAATGTAGGTGTAGCTCTGAGACGAGGTGGTGTATAGCACGTGTAAGCACCTCTGGGCGTCGTCTTCGTACAAACATCGCCACGGCTAACGTGAGGAGCAGCACGTGTGTTTGTGCAGTGTGTGTCGCGTTTGGACGAGCCCACCTATCCCAGCGTGACCTGCAGCCTTCTCATCTGTCTGCCCGCTTTAGTTATGCCTCTCAGAGGTCAGGGCAGCTGAACCTCGCCACTCCCACTCCCACTCCCACTCCCACTCTTCTCACAGTCCCCCCTCCTTCAAGCCATGAAAGCTGGTTATCTGCATGGTTTTGCAGAGGATTAAACTAGGGGTGTGTGTGTGTGTGCGTGTGAGCACTTGTGTTTTGCTTAGCTGTCACACTTTTTCCCACCAGTTTAGTGTCGTTGCACGCTTTGGAGGACTGGGCTCGTCTGCAGACGGTCCTGCAGGGTTAACGCCGTCGCACACCGACGTGATGGTCAGAACAACCGTCGTTGATGCATTTGCACACAGACAAACACAATCACTAGTGTGGATGTGGATACACTGTTATAGGAGGGCCGGCTGGTGCAGATGCTTGTGGTGGCTTTTGGGGCGACTGAGGTTAATCCTGGAGTGGGATGCTCTGTGGTGGTGGAGGAACGCTGTGTGTGAGTGTGTGGTCATGGAGCATGCGTGCTGTGTGTTGTTTGCAGGAGTATTCTCTTTCCTGGCCTTGTGCTCCACCACACCTCGGCTGCTCGTGGCCACACCACCCAGCGGGGGAAGTGCAGTGAAACATCAGATTGCACTTCCTGCAGCAATCGATACGTTTCAGGTTCAGCAGGTGCAAACGCGCTGCTGAGACGCCGCACAGGGCCGCTTTCAGCTGCACACGCGTGTAAAAGCCCAGAAGAAGACAGGCTGCAGAGGCCTGCATGCGGCTGACGGGCCGCTGCCACGGCGACCAGCTGATGCCTCGCTCAGCTAACATGTCACAGGAGCAGCGCTCGCATGTGTTTGCTCATTCCTGCCTCCAGTCAGGGCTCACTGCATGTGACGTCGCCCAGTAGCATCTACACGCTGTGCACGGAGAAGCAGAGAGGGCCAGACCCCCCCACCCTAACAGGGCTAATGAAATGATCGCTCCCTGATGTGGGTGGGAGTACAAGTGAAGGGATGACCTCATGGCCACCTAATTGTGATGGAGTGACAAGCTAATGTGTCCATTAGAGGAGAGAGCAACCTGGTGAAAGAGCAGGAAGAACGTTTGGACGTCTCAGTGCAACGTGATCATCATCTGCTGTAAAGCTGATGAACATGTCCCTGCAGCAGGCCTGCAGGAGGCCAACCCCCACCCCCCATGTGCTCATGTAGCTGTTGCACAAACAGCCGCCTCTGTGGGACCCCTCTGTGGGACCCCCCCTGTGGGACCCCTCTGTGGGACCCCTCTGCTCTGTGGGACCCCTCTGTGGGACCCCCCCTGTGGGACCCCTCTGCTCTGTGGGACCCCTCTGTGGGACCCCTCTGCTCTGTGGGACCCCTCTGTGGGACCCCTGTGGGACCCCTCTGCTCTGTGGGACCCCTGTGGGACCCCTCTGCTCTGTGGGACCCCCCTGTGACCCCTCTGTGGGACCCCCCTGTGGCCGTGTGAATGTTTTCTGCTGCTGTTCCTCGCCTGCTGTACGGTACGGGGTCAGGGAGGTTGCTGACCGACGGGCCTCTGCGTTCAAAAACACGGCACACGTGTGCGACCGCACCTGTGCGCTGTCCCTCCCACTTCCCCTGTTCTCAGTACAGAGTGAGGGCTGAGCGGTGTGTCGGCCACAACAACCCAGCAGTCTGTCAGAGCGAGTGCGGACCGCAGAGCCGTGGCAGGCAGTCAGCCCTAGACTTCTGGTTTCGACACCACACTGACTTCCTGTGGCGCCTCCGCCCTGCTGTCAGGAGCACCGTCAGCACTCCTGAGTCAACTGCCTCTTACGAGACAATGTTGGAACTCAAAACTGTAGCAGACTATCTCCGGCTGCATGCGTTGTAGTGAGAGGCTGCCGTCTGAGAGGAAGCTGCCACAGGGACCTGAAGGGTGAGCGCGCTGTCATCAGTGCGTGTGACGGAAGAAGGCGGGCTTTCAAACAACCACACGTGTCATAACAGAATATGTGCTGTGGAAGCACTGCCTCCCAGCCCGTCTCCACTGGAAATCATGTGATTTGGCTGCAGAGTGGAACAAAATGTCCGGCTCCACAGTGGAAAGCAGCGCTACGTGCTGGCATGGCGTTCAGGCTGCGCGGCTCCCTGCTCCGACCAAGAGACCCTCTTTGTGTGAAAGTGCTCCTCTTCAGGGTGAAAACACACCGCCACAGCCCGGGTGGATGTGTCTGCAGCCTTCTGCACCGCCCAAGTAAAGGGGCGGCGCGGCGCTGGAGGACACCCGGGGACGGATGTTTTCGGAGCTGAGGCGGCTTCCCTTCGTTCCTCTCTGTCGTGCACAAAGCTGAGCTCTCATGTTGGTGCATGCTCACACCAGCGCAGCTCATTCAGCCAGGATGTTTCCCCGACACCTCCAGGGCGGTTTTAATGAACCTGCTCCTTTGGCCTCCTCCTCGTGCCCGGATGACTCCAGGTTAGAGCGAGTGAGCCGATGATGAGCTTCTCTTTATCATTTATCGGCACTCTTCGCCATCCCTCGCCAACACCGTGGGAAAAAGTGTCTCAGAAATCGATCAGGCAGTTTTCTCTCATTTAAGGATAATGATGAATCAGTGTAGCCACACACACACACACACACACACACACACACACACACACACACACACACACACACACACACACACACACACACACACACACACACACACACACACACACAGCACTGCTGGCTCTATGTAGGACAGCATAAGTGGTGGCTCCCATGAAGATGTCTATTTTGGTCTGATGTGGACAGAGGGGGAGGGGGGGTGCAGACACACACACACTGTGAGGGAGGGCCAGACGCCTGAGCCGTAATCCCGTCCCACAGGAAGTGAGTCCTGTGCATTTAGCACATTCACTCAGTGAAGCGTCGGGCAGCCACCAATCCCGCGCCCGGGGAGCAGTGTGTAGAGGCGGTGCCTTGCTCAGGGACACCTCGGGGCAGCCGTTGGGTGGATCTGAACCCCCGACCTGTCAATCATGGCTTCAGTGCCTCTGCTGCAACAACAACCCTGCTCATGCACGGCCACACCTGTGGACAGGTAGGGCTGGGTCAGCCCCAAAGCGACGGCGTGTTCTTTTAAACACTTTTTGAAAATGATGTTTGTGATGTCATAGAAAAAAAGAGCGCGAGGGGCATTTCTCTGTCAATGAGCACATGAGCGTTTATGTTAACTTCATGTAGCGCGTCGCTTCATGAGGTAAACACTACAGCGAGGAAGCATTCTCCTCCCCCACCCTCCTCCATGATGTGGACTGTGGGGACACCACACCTACAGTCTTCAGTGAGATTTATTAGCTGGCTAATAGAAACACAGCTCTCCTTGTGTCAACACGCACCAGCGTGTTCATAGTGTCACCTGCTTGTGTGTACCACACACTCTGCACGCTGATGGAAGCCCATCAGTGTGCTCTGTGGAGAAGAAGCTTCAATCAAGCCACTCTGTTGTTGTTGTTACGAGTGACTCGTTCATAAATAGAAAAGCTACAGGAATCTTTTCTTTTAGGCCTGTTTTTAAAGTCGTAGAGATATTGTTCCGCCCGGAGAGCGAGCGTTTCAAACACACCCACGGCCTCCGTTTGTGGTCTGTGACCGTCCAGCTGCAAGCAGAGCTATCCAAGTTAGACTCTCAGCCACGCTTTGGCACTACACATATATGTATATACAGCATATACAGCATATACAGCATATGCTGTATATGCTGTATATGCTGTATATGCTGTATATACAGTATATAGAGTCTATACAGTATATGTAAGTCAGTTGAATGATGCAGCCTGTCCACTGAGACTGAGATTGCACACAAGAGATTTCCAAATGTTGCGCTGTACCTTTAAATGGTTCTTCACAGTAAGGTATCATTTGGTGGAGCCGCGCAGAAGTGAATGCTTTTGTGTGTGTGAGGGAGGCCTCCTCTGGGCCTCCTCTGGGCCTCCTCTGAGCCTCCTCTGAGCCTCCTCCGGGCCTCCTACGAGCCTCCTCCGGGCCTCCTACGAGCCTCCTCCGAGCCTCCTCCTGGCCTCCTCCGGGCCTCCTTCGAGTCTCCTTCTGGCCTCCTCCTGGCCTCCTCCGGGCCTCCTCTGAGCATCCTCTGAGCCTCCTCCGGGCCTCCTCTGGGCCTCCTCTGAGCCTCCTCCGGGCCTCCTCCGGGCCTCCTCCGGGCCTCCTCTGAGCCTCCTTTGTGCCTCCTCCGAGCCTCCTCCGAGCCTCCTCTGAGCCTCCTCCGGGCCTCCTCTGAGCCTCCTCTGAGCCTCCTCCGGGCCTCCTCTGAGCCTCCTCTGAGCCTCCTCCGGGCCTCCTCTGAGCATCCTCTGAGCCTCCTCCGGGCCTCCTACGAGCCTCCTCCGGGCCTCCTTCAAGCCTCCTCCTGGCCTCCTCCGGGCCTCCTTCGAGTCTCCTTCTGGCCTCCTCCGAGCCTCCTCCTGGCCTCCTCCGGGCCTCCTTCGAGCCTCCTTCGAGCCTCCTCCGGGCCTCCTCCGGGCCCGGGCATGGCGTGCCCGACCAGCGCGTCTTCTTTCTCTCTCCCTTTCCAGCCACTCCTCGCTCTCTCACTCGTCGGGTCTTCTCTCCACGTCTTCGCCACATCACTGGGTGCCCATGCTCTGCGCTTCACACTCTTTAGTGCACGCACTCATACGTACGCCCACACAGGCTCACCTCAGAGGAGTGACGGAGCTGCTTCACAGCGGCTGTGCGGCAGACAACGCCAGAATGGCGGCGTGTGCCTCCCGTGCTGTTCCACTGACAGGAACCAAACTATTTCCATATCTGGGTCAAAGTTAAGGAAACAGGACGTCCTGTTTTGCTATTTTAGAAATCGCAGCACAACACTTTCTTCTACTGGTTTAAGGCCGACCCTCTAAGAAACACGGCTGCCTCGCCAACGCCTGATAAATGTTTCCAAAGCAGCGAGGAGCCTCGAAGGTCCTGGTGACGCCCAGTGACGCTGTTCAACACGGCACATGCTAGTTTTCACGCTTCGAGTCCTACACACACACACACACACACACACACACACACACACACACACACACACACACACACACACACACACACACACACACACACAGTACCACTTCCTGCCCATAACCCATGGAGTTGTGTTGTGGAATGAAGGACATGCCCGTTAGACGAGATGCTGCTAAAGAACATTTTGAAGACGGATCTCACTGAGAAGGTGTGCACGTGTGTTCTGATATGGCTGCAGTACTGTGTTAGGAGGGCCGGCCGGTCCGTGGTGAGCTGCCTGCACGCTCTCGCCACACGCGCTCGGGGATGGCGGGCATCAGGAGGAAGCCGGGCCCCGACACCTAGCAGCACTCAGGGAGGAGATGCCTCCCAGACCATCTCTGACCACCTCCAAAGTGCTCGTGTGGGAGGTGAGCACTGGGCGCCATGATGCTGGGAGGTGAGCACTGGGCCCACTGATGTCAGACTCATTGACACCCGTGGTCTGTCTCTGGGCCTGTGGCCGTGCTTATCCTGGTCCTCCAAAGGAGCAGGTCCTGGTCCTGCTGATGGGGTAAGGACCTGTCCAGCTCTTCTGTCTCCTGGAAGGTTTGCTGTGCTGGGAGACACAGCAAACCTTCTGGCAATGGTGCGCTCTATCCTGGAGATGCTGGAGTGCCTGTGGGAGCTCTGTGGGGTCCAGGTTTGGCCTCGTGCAGTCAGGAGTGACGCCCACCCTGGCCACATGTCAGTAGGTTGCACCTGCTTTCTCCGTTCTCCTGCGAGCTGGTGGCGGCCTAAAGGGGGACTGTGGTAGCCTCAAACCTTCAGCAGCATGCGCTCCTCCTCCTCGGTGGAGTCGAGCCGCGTCGTGTTCTCGGTTGCTGTTCTGATCAGTTTTAGTCGTTTCACCAACACTAATGCACCTCTGTGGGAGGCTCACCATTGTTTTCACCTACTCGTACAGCTGGCCTACTTCACAAAGCACTTGAACAGGATTGTGAAACCCTGTCCATTTGGTGACTCACGCCTCCTGGCGACTCACGCCTCCTGGCGGTCCTCTTTGGCAGGCCCGTGGGGCGGCTGAGCACGCTGCCACCACTGCGCCTTTAAAACTCTCCAAGCGGCTTTTCAGATTAGCAGCGCTGCAACGAGGTAATCGCCCCTGAGCATGACCGGGCTCATACATACCCGCTGCAGGTATGTGCGGCTCCCAGCCGTGCCCCCCCTCGCTGCTCTAACCGCCCTCCTGTTCCTGTTGTGGCGGTGTGGCTGGGTTGCGAGCAGGCGCTGTTGGTACTAAAGGCACCAGCAGCGGGTGTAGCGGGACGTGGTGGAGGTTTCATGCTCTCATGTGAACGACGTTCAGATCTGTCACGCTTTAGTCCTGATTCAGCAGAGAGGGGGGCGAGCGGGGGCTTGGCCCACGTCACCTGTGCACACGGTGCAGGCCGTGCACTACATCTGCAGGAGCCTGTAACGTTGTGCAGCACGGCGACTGAAAAGCAGGCGCTGTAAAAACGGTCAGTACGTGCGATGAAGTTGACAGTGAGTCATCTGGAGGGAAAATCCAAAGCAGACCAGGGGCGCCCTCGCCAACAACACGCAGACCACCTCCATTTGTATCGTTCTCTCTGTCTTTGCTGTTATGTTTCCTTCATAGCAACCACTCTGGCTCCTGCAGGAGGAGTGATTATGGTGCTGGTGGCAAATTCCCAAGCAGAGGAAAGCAACACGGGAGCTTTTTCTTGGCTTTGATGGGACGGAAAAAGTGAGCCAGTGAACAGTGGGGAGGCCGCCAGTGGCATTGTCCAGCTGGAGGCACGCGCTCCTGCAGGAGGGAAACCTTTTAAACCTGGTGCTGCACCGCACACCTGTGGGCACGAGTGCCAGCCGGGGGGCCACTGCAGGAGAGATTACTCAGTAACCCTCCCATAATCCCAACACCACACCAGGTCCTAATGTGGGGGTGTGGAACAGGAAGAAGGCTTCTGTGGCACAGAGGGGGAAAGTGCAGTTTTATCGACTTCTGGCAAACGAATCGTGTGTTCTAGTGACAACACCCCTTCCTCCAGTGTTCCTGTCTCAGCTCATATGCTTTCCATCAGGCAGAGCAAACTGCATGACGTCAGTGTGTGTGTGTGTGTGTGGAGGGGGGGATGGCAGGGAAACCAGCCCTGCTTTCCAGATGTGAGAGCAGAAAAGGGAAACGAGGAGAACAGGCCGGACAAAAGAGAGCGCAACAGCACAAACAGACTACGGTCGCCGCAGAGAGCGTTCTGGTGCCAGGCTCAGTGGGGCCTGTGGTCAGGGAGGGGCATCAGGCGGGGGGCGGACCCCTGTGCACTCATTTAGCCTGCTCATATCGTCGCCCCAGCGCTCACCCTGCACACCAGTCAGTTCTGTTAACGCTGCTGCGTGACTTTTTTCTTGGCTGATGTAAGCTTGAATGTTCTTCCTCTGCTCCTGGAAGACACAGCAGCTCCTTTCTGTGGTCTCCGGCCTTCAGCGGGCTGTCCTGGCCCACCCTGGCCCCTCTGCATGGCCTGGGCTCTCAGGGCCACTAATAACATGACTTCTTAAAGGACATTTGGATGTCCGTACGTCTCGATGCAGTGTTTGCAGGATGGAGAAGTTTGTAGAGGACAGAAAGGTTTAGTGACACTGATGCTGTTTGTCCGTAAAAGGCCACCGTAGAATAAAGTCTTTATCAGGCCGCATCATCAGGGCCCCTAACAGGGTGTGACCCAGGCAGTGCTGGCTCGCTAACAGTCTGGCCATCTTTGATAAGCACAAAGTGACATAAAACAAGCAAAGCTGTGAGTTTGCACGCTGGAAAGAGTCCGCTCCCAGTAAACCAGCAGCAGCCTGTGTGATTGGCCCTCTTCAGTCTGGACTGTAGTGATTGGAGCCTTGCTGTCTTAGATGTCGGGCTTATATGGCTCCAAGGTCAGCTGGTCACTGTTCTACAGGGGTGGGGGCTAGTTCACCCCCCCGTGCCTTCTGGCAGGTGAGTGTAGCTAAGGGAAGATGTCGTTGCAGCCTTTTCCTTTGTAAACCACACACTGCAGTTCTTAAAGTCATCGTTGGACATTCAAACAATCCCTTTTTGCTCACTTTAGCGACTCTATGCTGTGTGGGTGTGGGTGTGGGTGTGGGTGTGTGTGTGGGTTTGGGTGGTGGTGTGGGTTGAGAGAGAGAGAGAGAGAGAGAGAGAGAGAGAGAGAGAGCGAGAGAGAGAGAGAGAGAGAGAGAGAGAG
>VURO01032190.1:3460-14623 GCA_015108175.1 Pelvicachromis taeniatus | reverse complement strand
TCATTCCCATCAGTAAAAGTTAGATATTTTCTCAGGTCGTTACTGAGTGTGTTTCAAACATCTTCAAATTGCAAAATGACACTGGTAATATATTTACTACTAACTAAACTAGTAGCCAGGCGACCTTCGACCCGGAAGTCCCTCCGCGCTGTCTTCTTCTTCTTTTTAAATTTTATTGGTGGTTGGCAAACAACTGAATGGTGCATTACCGCCACCGACTGGTATGGAGTGTGACTGGAACGTCGCTCAAAAAACCCCAATTTACCCTCCGTGCTGTTGTGGTCTCATCACTCGGCCAGCTGTTTCCAATCAGCCATCATCTACGACCAGCAGCATGTAAGCTGGATGCAGCGACCGTAGAAGTGGGATTATTACACTGAACTGGAACTGTCGGCTAGCGGACCTGCTAACTGTGATTTTCTGGTCTTTTACTTCCTCTCCTGGAGAGTCGGGCGGAGAGAAGTTTCGGGGAGCACCACTTGTGCACTGGGCTACCACAGACAAGGAGACACTCGGGAGCAAAGGAGGAGCACAATTGGGAACTGCATTATTTGTGAACTGTTGGAATACGTTTTGGGGCACTGTATGTAAACACACTGTCTTTTCACCTCGGTCTAAAAACCGCGCCTGGGTCCTCTTTCCTTCTCACTTCCGCGACAATTCCGTCTGAGAAGGGAATAAGAGCCGGGCTCCAACAACCGCTGGTCTCTTTCAAATGCCGGGCCGGCCGAATAATGTTTTTAATAAGTGCCCGGGCTACTAATGGAAGATATACGGTACATGTCTATATACATACATATACATGTATGTATGTATGTATGTATGTATGTATGTATGCACGCACACACATGCACACTAATGACTAAAGGATGGAGTAGGAGTAGAAAAAGCATTTTAGGCTTGGAAACTTATGCATTACATTAACAGACACGTCTTTTGGCTGAAATGTAGCTACTTTTAAGAGACTTTTAATGAAGTGCATTCACCTTTGAAGGAAATACATTTTGTGAGAGGTCTGAAATGTTTGACTTCACAAATCATGGCTCATTGAGGTTCTAACAATTGAATTCACTAATCATGATATGTCAATTTATTACCAGCAGAAAAAAAAGAAAAGTGAAACGTCTACTCTCTAAACTGTTATGCACCACATCAGTGACTCATCACTTCCATGACCCTGAGCTCCTCAAATACACAGACGCGCCATTCAGAAAAATGATGTCATGACACAGATCAGGTTTCGCTGATCTCTCCAGATCTAGTCCACATCCACTGGTGTACGCTATAGATTTTAGCTGCTACTGTAACACTGCATTGCTGACACTCTTGTCTAAGGACGGAAATGTCAAAAAGTCGCCTGGAGAAGCCGTGCTTTCCATAATATTTCATGATATTTACCCAAGATTAAAGTAGAGCAAATTGCCTGAACACTGATTCGTCTCTCTCACATTTTTAATCATCAATATTCGATTTGTTTTGGCATAAATATCAAAAACCTCACTGTCACCAACATCTTTCTTTGTGTGTGTGTGTGTGTGTGTGTTGGGGTGGGGTCTCCTCATTACATAGCTGCTTATCACAATTATGAAATAGGTCCACATGACCTTATCTTTAAGAACTGAGAAATGCCATGGTGTAGAAGTCAGCACGATCAGATGAGGTTTTGTCAGAGAGCTCTGCCCCGGTGCTCTGTCCGTTTAGCAACCCAAAATAAATCTGCTTAAGTTTAACTTGAAGTCTAGTGTACACGCTGTGATGGCGTTCGGTCTACATTAGCTCATTTATCAGCGGTATTTAAGTGACGTCCAAACACTTGTTCGCGCTGAAGCGAGAGCTTGAAGGCTGAGTGAGGTATGCTATTTTTATATGAAAGGACTCTGGCTATAGAGCAGTGGTGAGATAAGCTATTGGGTGGAGAGATATCGACTGACCCCTCCCCGACAACCCTCACTTCTAGTCAGTCAGGGCTGTTGCCACAGAGACGACCCTGCTACCATCAGAAGCAGCCCAAACTGCTGCTTCAGGGCCGCATGTGGACCTTGGGTGCCGTCTTCACATAGACACGCAGATGTAGTCCGTGAAACAAAATGCTAAGGCCCACCTGAGCACACCCACACACATACACTGCTTACTACTCGTTGCTATGCCATTGTCGTCAACAAGGCAATCCAAAAACTACGTTGGAGCTATTTTGAGCCACACAACTGATCTATGTCACTCATTGTGACAAAACAACAAGGTCTCAGTTTTGCATTGATGCACTCCTCTCTCTTCTTTTGTCATCTTTCCTTCTTTTTCTTTTTTTTTTTAACGCAACACGCCTATTTTGTGGGTGAAAACTGGGAACAGTGGTTTACATCAATAAGGTCAAATTCAAAGGGAGAGGGACAAAGTCCTCTAATGACTTAGCCGTAGCATTTGCAAAGAAAATCAGCATAACACTAACTTTTACAAAAATCAGCCTGGCAGTTAGGAACTAATAAAGTACGGCGTTACTGACAACATGATCTCCTGATGGTAATAATAATAATAATGTGTATTGAACTGATTCTCATGTAATTGTGAAAATGTTATTATAAACTGGATAAGACATGGCACTGCCAGAACAGACTCTGGAGAGAAAGTTAATCAAAAAGCAGAATTGAAACAAAACTATTCTGACATTCAGTCCTGAGCGAGTAACTCCCCAAACACTAGGAAATAAGATAGAAGTTTCTACGCAATTACACACAGGCTGAGTAAAACCTCGCTTCAATAATAAACTCATATTGCATAATCAGTGGCGTGTAGCTTCTTTTTTAATCTGGCCTACAGCCATGTCCTTTCAGCGAGGCTTTTGGGTAGTTAAGAGTCTGGATGCAGCACATGGAAGCACAGCTTCACATAACTGGGCTGTGCTCCTGCAAAGGACAACGCTGACCTTCGTCTCATTAAATGATGCAACAGCAGTTTTGCTCCCGGATCTTACTCCCTGTGAAATCTGAGGACCATAAGAAGCTGATGGGAGGCAGAAATGCATCTTGGGATTTAAGACATGTCAAAACAGTGCCCTCTCTTGGTGGACCTGAGTATGGCATTTTCAGAGGTAATCACTTGCAGGTCTTTCTGTTAAGACATTTTGTTTGATTAAAAACATGATATTATGGGCATATTATTAAGTATATTTAGAGAATGAAGGACTGCATGATGTGCTAGAAAGTACTGTTTATGCTTAAAGACACAACTCATACCCAAGCTGCCACACAATATCACTGCTGTGTGTGTCTTTTGAGATACATCCTACCTTTGAGGTTTCCATATCAGTTTCTTCCACTTCTTTTGCTTGGCCTATCAGTAAAGGTAGAGAAGAGTAAATGAGAAGTTTTGGTAGAATCTCTTCTTTGAATCTTTTATAATATGATCCTCTGGATGGCTGAAATAAAGGCAACCTTTTTATGTGCTGTGGTTTCTGTACATGGGCAAGATGACTTTTTCAGTAGTAACAAAGCAGATCTTGTTCTAAAGACGACCAAGAAACTCACTTTCAGCTATCTCACTGTGGTTACTTGTGAGCACTTGGATTCAAATTTCAAGGCCTAACTGACTTAATATGTCCTGAAATCAGATGCTAATCTTCCAATTTAGGGAATTTAAAATAACTTCAGGGGGAAGTGGGGGAAATAATTATTTGATCTCCTGCTGAATTTGTTCATTTCTCTGTAGGTGAGCAAACTTGCAGTCTCTAATTTTTATGGTTGTTTCATTTTAACAGCAACAGAACAATCAACCAAAAAGTCAGAAGGAAAACCCCATTGCATAAAAGTTATAAATTAATCTTCATGTCATTGAGTGAAATAAGTATTTGACATCCTACAACAAAGCTGGAATTCTGGTTTCCATTGCAATCAATTAATCTACTGTATTAAAGCACACCTGCCCACAAAATTTGTTTCTTCCATTCTCAGTTTTTTTTTATGCCAAACGATGTCAGGAACAAGACTTGAGATCTGCACAAGAAGGTAGAATGGGCTACAAGACCATCAGCAAGAAGCTGAGAAGGTGACAACTGTTGGGGAGATTATTCAGAAATTAAAGAAACTGGGTCTGGAGCTTCATGAGTATTACCATAAGAAAAGTGGTGGATTAGCCCAAAACCACACAAGAAGAGGTTGTTAATGATCTAAAGGCAGTTGGGACCGCAGTCACCTGTGACAGACCACTGAAATTTTGCAACACCCGCAAGATCCCCCTGCACAAGAAGGCACACGTACAGACCTGTCTTCAGTTTGACTGAAAACATCTAAATGATTCAGAGAAGGGTTGAAAGAAAGTGCTGTAGTGAGATGAAACCAAAATCAAGCTCTCTGGCATTGACTTGATCAAATACTTATGTCACTCAATGACATGCCAATTAATTCACTTTTATGTAATGCATTTTTTTCTGGATTTTTGGTTAATATTCCGTCTCTTTCCAATAAAATTAAAATATAATAAAAATTAGTGACTGCTCATTTATGTACATATACATTTTTATCTGCACTTAATAAACAAACCAATATATTACTGGGTAACTTGCTTACTCAACTGCTGGCAGTGACTCAAGACAGTGTATGCATGAATTATGTTGATCACAGGCTCTCAATCACTCCTCCATCTATGTAGCAAATACATTTATGCTGCAATGCATTTGCCTCCTGAGTCAAGTCTATGCCGTCCCACTCTTTTTGCCCATGACTGAGCTTCCCAGCAGCTTCCTTCAGCTGTGCAACACTTTTACCGAGCCAATGCCTGTCAGTGAGGTAATCAAATTTGATACTTTTTCACCAAGAGAAATTGATTAACTGGAGTAATACCTGCAGATACAGAATGGAGGTTATTTAGCTAATGCTTCGGTATAATGCTGCTTACCTTGAGTCAAATAAATGCACAGTGTCAAATTCCTTCAGTAGGTTTTGTTTGTACTTTTTTTTTTTAGAGGTGTGGTGCACATGAAAAAGGAAGCCCTTAGCAAGAATAATCAAGACTGACTTTGGAACAGCTAGAGGAAAAATCGATCAAGTCTGATGGAGGAAGGCAATTTATGCCACATTTATAAAACCTGAAAAGCAGGCTTCCAGTAAAGGCGGCTATGTAAGAAAAGCAAACTGACGCAGAGAATTTAATCTGACTGACATCTTTGGAGTTTACATCTCTAAACAGCTAAACCCCTAGAGCTCGAGATACTCAACAGAGCGGCTAAAACTATCTGGTTTATCAATTTGAATGATCATTTCAGTGACTTTGAATGAAAACTGTAAAATGTAAATAGACAAAGCCTCAAAAAGTCACCCACCCTGGGCTGTGTCAACAAATAACTGGATAAATGAAAGAATGTTATCAATAGACTACTCAAGAATTAAAGTAACTGTTTAGTTTTACAATGGCTCTCCACCTACAACACATTTATTCTTTATGGATATGCCTCTAGGTAAACATATACAGCATACCTGCAAAAGAAAAAAGAAATGAATACAATGTTGGCGTGATAGATTCATCAGTGGGACTGATTTGCTGATGAGCATAAGTGAATCACACAGTGAGTCAAAAGAGGCCCTGTGATTAGTCGGCACTAAGGTCCCACTGAATGCAAACACATGGCCCACTCAAACAGAGACACTATGCTCTGTAAGTTGATGTGAAAACCTCAAACCTAGATGTACAGGGATGACTGCAGTCTGTGCTGCCTGTCTGCTTATCTTGCCCACATACAATACTTTGAGTGCCCCAGTTTACTATTTTGAGATGTAATAAACCATAGATCCAATTCTCCTGCAAACCAATGCCTCGGTAATAAGACTATATAGGTGGACTTAAAGAAATGATAACTGAATTGCGGTCAATAAAAGGTCCAGCTGTATTCAGCCCTGCCTTAAAAGTGATTAATGAAAGACAAAGACAGCTCTATACTTAGTTTTCATGCCATTAGGCGGCATATGTGCATGGCATATCTCCTTGTGTAACTCTACAGTGAGGCAGATGTCCACCCAGCATGCAAACAAGACCTTTCACGAAAGCGGTAAGCGGGTTTGCCGGTGACAGTTAGATTGTCTTTAGACGGGAGGACTTAATGAATCACCTTCAGTGTGTGGCATCGACAACTGGCTCAAAATACAGGTTGGAGGGAAAAAAACCAACCCATAGTTAAAAAGGTTTAGAGAAGTTTTTTTTTTAAACAAGCTTCAAAAAGAGCTCTAGAATTTCTTTTTAGGTCCGTTTTGCAGATCTTCAGCAGTTAATAAAGACATTTGAGCCTTATAGTCCTGCAAGCACTGCTAAAGATTTTAATTTTCCTATACAGTACGTCAAACTTGTAACTGTAGCCAAAGCCTATGCCGACATATGCCTCACATTTTAGGAGTAAAATATGAAAAGCCACACAGTTTTAACTCTATTTCCAGGGTATGAGTAGCAGGGAAAAACAACAATATCTCGTTAAGCTTTAGCATTTTAATTCTGCAACTACTGAATTTAATTATAATTTTGGTAGAACGATTCAATGATTACCGTATATCTTCTAATAGTGGCCTGTCTCTTATTGACGCCGTTTCAAATAAACGCTAGTTTGAAAACATGTCACGACAAATAGACGCCGGTCTCCAATAGTAGCCTTCGACCCGGAAGTCCCTCCGTGCTGTCGTCGGTCCTCCCGCGTCTCATCACTCGGCCAGCTGTTTACAATCAGTTGTCATCTACAAACAGCAGCATTTAAGCTGGATGAGCAGCAACCGTTGAAGTGGGATTATTACACTGAACTGGAACTGTGAGAGAAGTTTCGGGGAGCACCACTCGTGCACTGGGCTACCACAGACAAGGAGACACTCAGGAGCAAAGGAGGAGCACAATTGGGAACTGCATTATTTGTGAACTGTTGGAATACGTTTTGGGGCACTGTAAGTAAAAGCACTCTTTTCACCACAGTCTAAAAACCGCGCCTGGGTCCTCTTTCCCTCTCACTTCCATGACAATTCCATCTGAGAAGGGAATAAGAGGTGGTCTCCAATAACCGCCAGTCTCTTTTAAACGCCGGGCCGGCCGTATAATTTTTGTGAATAAACGCCCAGGCTACAATTGGAAGATATACGGTATGTATTTATTTATTTATAATAAATATAATATATATAAGTAAAGAAAGTTCATGCCACACCTACACGACAGGGAAGAAAAACTAAATGAATGTGTGCAATTTAGTTTTTATAAAAATTCCTGAAATGTGATAAAAGATATTATGCTGTGATGGTTGAAAGCTTGCAATATGCACACTAAGTTTTTTTTTAAATATAAATTATGAATTCATAAATAACAAACAGCAGCTTAGTTTGCATTCTATTATTTAACTGCTAACTTTACAAATTGCTTATTTAGATTTGAATATTTTAAAATAACATTTTGATACATATTATGTGACACGAAATGCGACAGAAAACATTTAACTGCAACAATGAATGAATGCAAAATAAAGCTTAAAAAAGAGTTAATGTTTATCTATTGGTGATTCATTTAGTAGCTAAGGGACAGTTATGTAAAGGTAGTGCTCTAATACCTGCCAGGAGTATTTATCACAGGGCAGTAACCTAAAACAGCCCGAGGACTGTCCTGCATCCCTGTCGACAGGCAAAGTATAGCTAACCAAATTGCCCTTAATGGATCTGGGCAGCAAAGATCACAGCTGCAATTTAGAAGCCGGCTGGAAAATCCTCTCTGCTGTGCATGTGCGTGAGAGGCAGACTGTACAGGCACATTGTGATTTATTCGGCAAAACCACCATTAATCACTCTTACACATTTTCCCAATTAAATATAAAGGATTAAGCTGACCAAAAGTTGTTTTAAATGGCGATTTTAACACAAGCCCCACCCTACAAAAAACATGGAAAACAGTGTAGTGACTGCAGCAGCACATTACGAAATCATATGAACTGAACTTATATTTATTAATCTATCTGTATAAAAATGTTTAGAAATTTTTGATGTATAATAATGTATAAGCTTATATTAGTGTCCAGCAGCAAGACATTTATATAAATATTTAAATAATAAAGCAACTTAGAAGGGGAAAAAAAAAAAAAGCTAAAGCAATTGACATTTAAAAACCTGCTGTGGACAGTTTTTCAGGAAAGGTCAAACAGAAAAGGGTACAGCAGGGAAATAATGCCAGGGCCATGTTGGCCATGTGAGTTGGTCAGTGGAGGCTACATTAAAATTATTACTTAATTCTGTAGACAATAAATAGCTAAAAGAGCACATCTCGATTATGGAGAACATAAGCAGGTAGCTGTCCATGTAATTTATATACATAATAGATATTATACATGTATATATATCTGTATAACTGATACAGTTAGTCAGAATGTTTGACACTTCATAATACCTTTTTACGTTAACACATTTTACACTTTATACTAATGCTACAAACTGTTACTAAGTAGGAATAAGAATAGAGGCTGTTGCTCTTTGACTCCAGGGCTGAAAACATTCTGCATCTGCACACCGGTAACAGAAATGAGAGCTGACCTTATGTTTGTGCATGGTGAACAGGCAGACACCATCCTGGCCTCTCTCCTGGCTCTCATGGCCTCTCTTCCCTTGTTCCGTTGTCAAAGTGTCACTTGTCCAACATGTTTTGTCATCATCACCAAATGTCGAAAGCCCCGTCGTCCTTATCTTTCATGCAGCACATCCAGCGTCAGTCAAGTGAGACATAATGTCTCCGTTGCAACCAAAGAAAAGTGATACAGACACTTGTAAAGCTAAAATGCTGGTTTGAAAGCCGCAGGATGTCCAGGCTGACTAGATGCCGATATCCTGACAGAAACTGAACCGACTCCGCACAATTCCAGCTATTGTCAAATCACTGCCTGTCTTGTCATATATAATAGTAATAATAATAAAAAGAAAAACACACACTGAGCTGATTTTTTCAGTCTAAGTGGCTCACACAGTCGCTTCCTACTGTATCACCTCACATCTGCTTGCAGAGCCATGGATGAGCAGTTGTACGCGGGAGGATGGGTCAAGGATGTGAGCGCACTGATTGGCTGCCTGGTCATGGTGTGTGTGTGTGTGTGTGTGGGAAGGTCCCTTTGGTAGGCTCCCTGCGAACGCTTATGCTCGACGAGGGTGGTCCTTCACCTCTTTTCCTCTTGTCGTTGCTTTATCAGCCCCCCATCCTATTCTGCTTCCCCGTCTCTGTGTCTGCACTAAAAGCTGCAGGCACGGTTTCCTGTTCCTCAGCCACCGCATCACAGCGTGCTTGTGAGGACGCCACATCAGTGATTCAGTGAATGCATGCGCACAGATACTGAATGAATATGGAGAAGAAACAGCAGCTGCGTCATGCATTCATTTGCTCTCCCAGATGTAATGGCTCTAGCAAAGTCAGTGACAAAGAATTTACTAAGTAAATGAACAAATAACAACAACAAAAAATCTCCTCAGAGGTCACAGTCTGAGCTTTATCTGGCATAGCAGGAATTTTGAGGAAACACATATTCCCGAGCTGTATGTGGCTCAACCTTACATGTTATAAACATATATATATAGTTTTTGGTCAATAAAAATCAAAAGGTCATGAAATACCTGGTAAAAATTGTGACAAACATTTTAGCTGATTTTTTATTTATGTATTTATTGTTTTTAAATTAAAAATCTTATCATATGCTAAGCGAATACTTGCCTGTATAGTGAAAGTTATCCAGAGGCAGACTAGTGTGTTTTCAAATATGTTGGATCTTTGCTTTTCTGGGGCTGTCTCACAAAGTAAAGGGCAAGATCAGATTATGCTGACCTCCATCACTGGAAGCTAATGTCTCTAACCACAGACACTGATCGATAATCCAGCATTTGAGAAGGCGGAAAAGCAATGCAGGCATTAGAGCAAAGGCAGAGAGGATAAGGCAGGACTGTTTGCGAGAATCTCAGAAGCACAAATATCACAGCTAATACAAGGGGTGTTCATTATTAGCCAACCAAATCTTAGTTGATGAGAAGCCTCTTTATGGACCAAGTTTTGATTGGTTGGTTGGCTGGCTGCAGTATATAAACAACAACAACACAACAAACAGGCACAACTAAAGTGGTGACACCTAGTCGGTCAGTCATTCAGAGACAAATGTTTTCATTTATATGGTTGGTGATTGTGATTATTAGATTAGTTATTATCCAATGAGCTGGGCAGAACTCAAACAATGCGAATGATTTTAATGATTGTAGCATAAACTTAGCCAGTGTGTATGGCTACGTGCTTTAACATAGGATAACACAGACATTATCACATTCAATAATTAATAATTAAAGGTTGTGCTGGTGTGTGTGCACTTGAAAGGGGTGCTCATTATTAGGCTTTTGTATTTCTTTATCACTTTGCCACCAAAGTAAAAACAACGGGACTTAAATTCCCTAATTCTGAATTCCCTGGAAAATGTATACCGTATATCTTCAATTAGTAGCCTGTCTCTTTTAAACGCCGTTTTCTAATAAACGCCGGTTTAAAAACATGTCACGACAAATAGACGCCGGTCTCCAATAGTAGCCGGGTGACCTTCCACCCGGAAGTCCCTCCACGCTGTCGTCGGTCCTCCCTCGTCTCATCACTCGGCCAGCTGTTTACAATCAGCCGTCATCTACAACCAGCGGCATTTAAGCTGGATGAGCGGCAACCGTAGAAGTGGGATTATTACACTGAACTGGAACTGTCGGCTAGCGAACCTGCTAACTGATTTTCTGGTCTTTTACGTCCTCTCCTGGAGAGTCGGGCAGACAGAAGTTTCGGGGAGCACCACTCGTGCACTGGGCTACCACAGACAAGGAGCCACTCGGGAGCAAAGGAGGAGCACAATTGGGAACTGCATTATTTGTGAACTGTTGGAATACGTTTTGGAACACTGTAAGTAAATGCACTTTTCACCTCAGTCTAAAAACCGCGCCTGGGTCCTCTTTCCCTCTCACTTCTGCGACAATTCCATCTGAGAAGGGAATAAGAGCCGGTCTCCAACAACCGCTGGTCTCTTTTAAATGCCGGGTCGGCCGAATAATTTTTTGAATTAACGCCGGGGCTACTATTGGAAGATATATGGTAAATTCCTTTTTCACCCCAAAAATTGGGGGGCAGTTTATCCCACAAGAGATGTTCAAGGACATTCACAAAGCG
>VURO01032177.1:2321-12649 GCA_015108175.1 Pelvicachromis taeniatus | reverse complement strand
CTACATGATCAGTAGATGCATCTTGAAATCCTGCATATATGCCACTTGGTTCTGGATAGACTGTCCTTATGTTGTTTACTGCACATGGGATGACTATGTATGCTAGCCAGCCAGCCAGACATGCATCAACCATCAACAAACGCTCTCAGTCGCCGTTGCAATTGGCAGCAGTTTCCACATAGACCCTCACTGTCGCGTCATTGTGTGACGGATTGTTTTCATCTTCATCTAAACTAAGTCCCGGTTGACCATCGTCATCCTCGCTCTCGTTTTGCTCTGGTTCAAACTGGAAAGGTTGAACAGAAGCCATTTCCAGTGCACCACTAACTAAACTTGATGCGGTGCAACTATGTGACGTCACTACCCAGAGTGCATTGAGAAGTATTTAACAATGGCGGCCTCCTGGTAAATCGGTTTTATATAAAATGTGCTTAAAAGGAAAACATTTCGCGTATTTTAATACCACGTATATATTATTGAAAGCACAGTACATATTTTAGTGCAAACTTGTCATAATAGTCGGGGTTCCCTTTAAAAGATAGCACTGTACTGACACAGTAAATCTAACGAAGAATATAGTCAAACACAAAACCTAACATTCGCCCCCTTTCCATTTACCGTATATCTTCCATTAGTAGCCTCTCTCTTTTAAACGCCGGTTTCTAATAAATGCCGGTTTGAAAACATGTCACAACAAATAGACGCCGGTCTCCAATAGTAGCCGGGCGACTTTCGACCTGGAAGTCCCTCCGGTCGGTCCTCCCGCGTCTCATCACTCGGCCAGCTCTTTCCAATCAGCCGTCATCTACTACCAGCGGCATTTAAGCTGGATGCAGCGACCGTCGAAGTGGGATTATTACACTGAACTGGAACTGTCGGCTAGCAAACCTGCTAACTGTGATTTTCTGGTCTATTACTTCCTCTCCTGGGGAGTCGGGGGGGAGAGAAGTTTCGGGGAGCAGCACTCGTGCACTGGGCTACCACAGACAAGGAGACACTTGGGAGCAAAGGAGGAGCACAATGGGGAACTTCATTATTTGTGAACTGTTGGAATACGTTTTCTTTTCACCGCAGTCTAAAAACCGCGCCTGGGTCCTCTTTCCCTCTCACTTCTGTGACAATTCTGTCTGAGAAGGGAATAAGAGCCGGTCTCCAACAACCGGTGGTCTGTTTTAAACGCCAGGCCGGCCAAATAATTTTTTAAATAAACGCCCAGACTACTAAAGGAAGATATGAAGATATGTTCTTTGTTGTATGCCAATCTGTATTGGCATATTGAATCGTTATTGACAGATTACAGTATATTGCTGGTATTCAAAATATACCAACACTAACTTCTACTGCTATTATCAAAACAACAACAAATAAAACCGTTCAGTTCTAATTACCTTCTCCATTCTGTGTTGCTTTGCTATGCTTTCTTTGTATAGACTGTAGTGTGCAGGCTATAACAAACACCCATTCCTAGTTTGTGTTGCAGGAATTGCTAAAATCCACCTCAGTGTATCATCAGCAAATTGTCTTAAAGCTAAGCTATCGACCTCTGGGAACATGGGGGAAAAAAAAATCTTTTACTTTTTTAACTGTGTCTACATCAACTGCTGTTTGTTCCCCTCACCTGTCAGTGGTTTTGTCCATTTTACTTTGTGTTTCTTGTCTGGGGTTTTTGTACTTTGGTGTTTGAAGTTTTGAATTCTTTGTTTCTAGTAGGCACTTTTTGCTTGAGTCTGTGTGCTTTGTTTTTTGTTTATTCCACAAGCTTTTGATTTGTGTGTACAATAATATCGTCAATCTTTAGTTCTTGTTATATTTTTGTTCTATTAGGCGTTTACTTGGTACCTTCTGTTTTTCCCTCTTGATTCACTTATTTATGTTTCTATGATTTAATTATGATTGATATTCCTTTCCTGTTTTACGTTGGTAGTTAGTTTTCCTTTGTGGTTTTTTTTTTTTTTACTTCCTCCCCTGGTTCATTATCTTAAATGTCTTGATTATCTGCACGTGTCTTGCTTGTCTCAACTGTCCCCATATCCCCAATCACTCTATGTGTATAAATAGCCCAGATAGACTAAGGGGAAGGAGTCCCCTTAGTCTTTCTCTTAGTGGCTACCCTTTAACTGTATTACCCTGTGTGTTTTCCTCGTGTTCTTCTGGGTCACTTGGATTTCTATTGGTTTGTTTATAGACTTCATGCTTTTTCTGCTTCAGCCTAATAAATGGTTTGCTTTTTGTTACTTTAGTTTGCCTTCCACGTCCTGCATTTGGTCCTCTCTTCTACATCCACTACTCATACAAATAAACATGTCTAGAAAGTCACTTTATTAATTAAATAATATTCCAACGGCTGCTCAACATGGGGTCCAACCTCATGCAAATTATAGTCGAAGTCCTAAATAATACAAATTTCTACTGCGGGATGGAGGGAGATGAATTAAAAGAAATGTAAACATGTTTTTATGTCCACACAAGTTTGAAACTTAAAAACAGTCCTTAATAGCTAGCTTAATAGATTTTTAATGCTAGCCGCTGGAACTATGCGCCACATTAGTGTTGCTAATGAAGCTTACACATCCCTTGTCAGTCTGTCCTCTCAATACATAGATACAAAATTAATAACATTCATTCCTTCTACACCCTTGGAGGCTCTCACAGTGGCTTTTGCAACACGGCATTAGTGAAATGTGTGACTTTACCATTTTACAGTTCTTGCTGTTGAAAAATTAAATCACTAAATAATGTGTTCTGTCCTATCCCTGGCAGCAAGAGTTTTTTCATTTTATGTAGTTGGTGTTAGAGAAAGTAGTCCATTTTGGTATTACAAGATAAGTCCATTTTTGTGTTGGCTACCTAACTTAATTCGTGCCTGGGAAAAACTGTTTTAGATTAGAATGTACATCATGTAAGAAAAAACAGGGCCGATCGAGGCCGAGTATAACAATAACAAAGATGGATCCCTAAGCCTGTGTTGAGTTTGAAAATAGATACTCATACAAATTTGATGGACCAGAGCCTCATAATTTTTCAGCTTGCCAGTTACCCACAGGACTGGAAATGGGCAAGGATGAGGAGAAATAATGGGGCCAAGGCATGAATCTGGGTTTTAGTATGTGAGGAAATGGTGAGTGACAATCATTAGCTCCCTTAGCTATCGTGAAATTAGTGACTGATTCAAACCAATTCACGCCTATTTGTTTTCTGCAATGTTCCTCTCTGTCGGCAGTAAAACACATCATTTGAGTTTCATCTCAAAACGGACCTTTTCTGAAACTTAAAACCTCTCTGTTCAGGCAGATAGCCCCCTGCCTTTACTTCTTTCTGCTTTAAGAGAGAAGAGAATGGAGAAATAACGTATCGGACTATATAACATTGTACCCATGTGCAACCATTTCCTTTATTTTTAATCTGAGACTACTTTATGACACTTTTATGTTGGCTACACCTCTGACATGCTTGCAATATACACTTGTAATACTGTTTCAGGAGCATATATATTTTATTGGGAACATCTATTTTTCAGAAGGTTAGAGTGCCCAGAGGTATTGTTGTTGTGGCTCAGCAAAAGGTGTTTGGAGAAAACATCACACTGGACCCTTTCACCTGTGTCTGGCTAGCAGACGGTTCAGACTGGGGAAACAGATTAATCTTCATATATGGCTATTGCTGCCGGGCACTCTCCTCTTGTTGTGAATATAAAATGTAATCTTCTTTAATGCAACACAGCTCAGAAAAACACAAGTAAACCCAAGATGATCCCCATCAAAGAATAATGTTTTCACATATTAAGTAATATAATTTACTTGTTTGTTGCCTTGAGGAGTATGGCAGATCCTACATCACTTAATAGAGACTTGTTGAATTATGTAAAAGAAAATTAAACATCTTCACGTCTTCTGTGCCGAATCTCTGTCTTGAAGAAAGAAATCATGCTAAATGGTGTGAGATTGCATTACATGTTTGGAAATGGAAGCATAACATATGAGATGGGAATTAGATGAACTAATGGGAGTGGGTGTAGTGCTTCTCTGAGCTCGCAGTGATGCTGATTATGTGTTAAAAGCAGCTTAGATAAGCACTTTAGTGCACTGATTACTATCACGTCTGTGAGTTAGTGTGCAAGATTAGATTCCAGTATTAAGGAGCTCTGGAGCTGACCTGCAAGATTTAAGTGCTAAAATGATAGTGGGAATGTGACCATATGGCCAGTGAGTGTGTGTGTGTTTATATGTGTGTGTGTGCGTCCATCACAAATTCTCTGCTTTTAAAGTACATTAACAACTCCAAAAATCAAGTGCTGGCATGACAGGGACAGCTTTAAAGGCTTTAAAGGTCATTTAAGTTGAAGCCTCTTAAGACCTTTTCTTAAAACATGCTGAAATTGACGTGAGCACCGCGGTTGGCACGGTGGTTGGCACTGTTGCCTCACTTGGCTTCAGTGTGGCGTTTTCATGTCTCCTGTGTCTGCATGGGTTCTCTCCAGGTACTCGGGCTTCTTCTCACAGTACAAAGCTATGGATTAAGTTAGGTTAAGCGGTGATTCTTAACTGGCGGCAGGCGTGAATGTGAGTGTGAATGTGTCAGTCCTGCAACAGACTAGCGACCTGTCCATGGTGTACCACGTCACAGCTGGTATAGCCTCCTGCCGCTCTGCAACCCCAAATGTGATGTCTGGATGGATGTAATCGCATTATATAATTAAATAACACAACAATGTAACAATTACTTTACTTAATTTAGATTTACACTCATTTACATCATTTACACTAACTCAACATACAACTGACTTACTTACTTACTTGAAGTTCTAGTATGTGTTATGCACATTCCTTCTCATTTGTTATGTTACAGTGTACGAATGTGAAAAACCTTCCAGGATAGTGAATTTCTGTTCACATGAGCGTGTATCCTGTAAGGTTCATTATTAACTGACTATTACATGACAGTGCATTATAGGGGACATTGTGAAGTAACACAGATTATGATTCGACTGGTGCATCAAATAACTTTCCACAGTAATTATGTAAAGACGTAGATTACATTTTACCATTTAACTGTTACTGTTTCAGACAATTTTGAGTAACTACCCAAGCATTAAAAATAAATATTGATCATTTTAAGGAGGATTTTTGATAATGTATTGATAATGATGATGATAATTATGATGTATTTTACCTCGCAGTAAGGTTAAGTTTGCTTTTAGGGCCAAAAATACTGAGGGTGACCTTAAAATTGAAGATGTCCATATTAATTGACTGTTTTTTGTGTTATCCAAAGGATTTTTAAAAAAAAGGGTAACGTTTCTATGTGTAGTCATTGGGTAGCCAAAAAACAAACAAAGAGTCCAGCAGTGACAGGGGACTGTTAACTTAGCATGATTATTAGATAGAAGAGGAAGGGTCTCTCCAAACAGAACAAAATCAGCCCACCTCCTCTCTAATGTGGATGTTGTGCTGAGAAACAGTTGGAAGATCCTGAGCAGTGCTGACAATTTCACAAAACTACCATTAAGATTAAATAATTATTAAAAAGTTAATGAATGGAATTGGTTTTGATTTTTTTTTTTCAAGCCCTTGCCAAGAAAGCTGATCAGCACATTTCCTCATCGGTTAAACTCTTCCTTTCATTTGCAGCATTTTCATTATGTGCAATAAAATATAGATACCTTTTAAGCTGGCTGTAAGTGAACAGCTGAGAGGGTGAGATGTTAAGTTCAGAAGGCAGCACTTCCTCCACATCAATTCCTGGAAGTTCAGACTGACAAAGGCAGGAAGGCAAATAGTGACGGTCGGTCAAGCAAGGGAGGGAGGCAGCGGGGTGGATAAGGAAGGGAGGGAGGAAGGAAGCATGACCACAGAAGCATATAGGGACGGAGAGGAGTTGCAGGAATGATGAAAGAATACTAGCAGGATGAGCAGTGATATATAGATGGGTGGGGGTGGGGGGGCTTTGGGATGAAATAAAAAAAAGAGAATAGAGCAGGAAACAAAAACAACGGGAAGGCGAAGGAATAGCGGCAAAATCAGCAGTGATGACACCAAAAAAAGAAGTAAAGATGGAACAAGATTTAATACATGACAGAAAAAGTAGAAAGACTTTCTAAAGAGGTACAGGTCAAGATGATGTTCATGCCTTTCCCTTTTTTCTTTTTAAACATACCACGTTGCCAAGCAGTTCACTAAGACTCCTTCACATACGCAGTAGGTACTCATTGGTACTCAGTATACAAACTGGTACTCAGTATACAGTTTATACTATTTATTCATCTTTACTTAAAACTCATAGTAGTTTCTGTACATAAACAGAGGCAGAAAAGAATAAGGAGTACTCCTTATTCTTTTCTTTTTTATGTGGTGTTATCCATGTCAATGTCAAAATCAGTGCGAGTGGAAGATGGCTGCTTGCATGCTGACTTTTCTTTCGGCTTCCAGCCTTTCAGAGACCCCCCCCCGAAAAACTCAAATTCCAGATCTGGTTTCCCTGGTGAAATTGCAAAGGTCAGAGTCGCACAAAGGCAAATACACACATACCTTCAATGCATGAGCAATGAACACACCTATAAGAAACACAAACCACACATACACTCATGGAGACGTGACTGTAGAGTGAAGGACTCCACAAAGTGGGTCAGGTGCGCAGACTCAAAACGGCAAAGTTGTCTGTTTGTCCAGCACTGACCATTTTGGTTACGTTGTCTATGAAAATATGTAACCAACTGAATAAATTGACTGTATGTTATTCCTTAACACGTTGAAAATAGTAGCATCTCCTCCACCACATAACCAGCAACAAATGTGTTCTTTTTTTTTTTGCAGTGGCAGCTTTAGTCGCTCCACAGGCATCATTCTCCTCCTTAGTGGGTGACCAGGGTCGTGGAGCGTTTAGTAAGTCAAATAACAAGTATCACGCCTGTAACGCTTTAATTACAAGCCTTTGTTTTAATTCATTGGTGACAGTTAATAGGCCCAAACTAACCTAGAATGACACACTATTATGTTTCCAACATTGTTGGAATCGTCTTCCATTGTTATTCAGCTCGTAACAATGATGTCAACAACTTCTCTCCTTAACCCGCGTGGGCCTCGATTATCCACTGATTTTCATCACACTTGTAGTCTAATAAGTGGAGGCGCTCGCACAGAGAGTCCTATCTCGCTGCATCATTTGCAGATGATTTGGGTGCTAGTCAGCAACACATGATGAGCAATTGTATTTATTCCTCTGAGAAAAAGCCCTACAGTCACCAAGGCCCTTTTCATTTACAGGCCTTTATCTTTTATTTTAAGCTAAAAACCATTTTGATTTTCTTAGCTTGGTATATTATAGTTTGGTGGGCTGATCACAATGTGTCTGGTCATTTGATAGTTCAATTTTCTTGCTGGTGTGCTCTAACATCTGATAATTTGCTACAATTATAATGACAATGTATCCAATTGTAGCTCAGTGGCCACACAGCAGGCATTAAAGGCTGCAGAGTTAATCACATGTTGCTTCGGGTCTATATTACTGTTTTCCAGTAGCAGCTTACATTAAAACGGACCTACTGTAATTGTACTTTTACTTACTTTCACGTCGCAGCTCATTTTTCTTCTTTAAAAGTGACGTTTTCATTTCAGGAATAACTGACTGTCGCTGACGCTCCCCATTTGTCAACATAACTCAGAGCAGTTACAGTAAATTACGAGAAGTGTGGCTAATATTTTATTAACCTCCTTTCTAGCGTTTAGTTTTGTCCAAAGAAAAAGGGAGTTTTGTTTGGGTTCATTCACTTGCTCTTTCAGTCGGGTGCAAAGGCCAAGTCAACTCAATGTTTAAGTATCCAAGTGTAGGAACTCTCTTTTCCCCCCGTGCATTGCTAATGACAAGAAAATAAACACAGGAAACAGCTAGCTCTTGCTCCCTGCAATTAGGCCATCATCACACACACACATGTATACACCAAAAAACCCCATTGTACCGCTAACTAAATTCTCTTGCATATCTCGATACGGTAAATGCTTCGGCTGTTACAGGATGAGCTTTCCGGAGATAGAACGAGTGAGTGTAAGACAGAAATCAGAATTTAGGTCTATAGGCTGGCAAGAACAGAACAGGGGCTGTATTGTAATTGCAAAACTACCAATAATAAGACTGGAAATGTCAGGTTAATTAAAAATAATGAGCTGAGTGGGCTGCCCCTGTACAAGCCAGATCTGTGACTGATATCAGAAATCTCCTTACAGTTTAACAGATGCAGTGCGATCCACAACCCTCCAGACAAACAAACCATGTTTAACCACAGATTCTGACAGAAATGTAATAACGGTGTTCACGTCTGTCTGTCTGCTAAAGCATTTCAGGATTTAGGCTTCAAATCTTCATCACGTGCAGTCTGAACAGATTTTAATCACAGCTGGACTGCAAAAACCTGCTTTTTCAATTCTAAAGACCAGTATATCGAGGTATGTGGCACGACACTGGACTCTGAGAACAGCACTATACCATTGATTCATTGTTTTTTTCCTCTAAGTTCAGCATGTAGATGACTAAAATGTGTTAAATAAATGATGTTTTGGAAATGAAAAGAAATACACGTCAGCCATGCACTATGAAAAATCTCTGGACCTTTTTGTGTTGACTGTAATGCTTATTTAATTTATAGCCTATAGCACATTTAAACAACAGCAGCTGACCCAAAGTGCTTTAGAGACAGACGCATTTACATCTCCACAAAAAAACCTGTGTTCAGAAATCTCATAAATCACAACAAGCAACCTTCATAAGTTAAAAGTGTCCGTATCTGTGTTGGTATCAGCAATACTGGCCCTGTATTTACTTGTTATTAATACCAAATAATCAAGTATTGCACAGTGCTTCAACACAAGGTTAAAACTTTAAAATCTGCTGTGTGGGTTGAATTACTTGCTGCTAAAAAGTCATGATTTAACCTTATTCTTCCTTCTGAAATCTTACTTTGCCAGATAAAATTTCATATCTGAAGCATTACTAATATTGGCGTATTTAGTACTTGTAGTAGTACTAATAATTAGTAAAAGAGTTCAGATTTCAGAAGAAATATCCATAAAGTAGCAGATAACATTGTGTTGTAAGGGACTTCAAAATATCAGAGTAATAATCTGGACTGCCAGATGGTGTTTCCCATCAAGAGTGCTTCGAGATAACGCGTGGGGAGTCACTTCAAAGCTTGCTGTAAACATGACACAACATGGCAACCGACGACAGTCCACGACACAGGTGAGATTTGGCACTGTCTCTCCAACCATGACTGAGCCCATTTTCCACCAACCGACTCACAAACTCGCGTGCATAGACACAACACACACAGCGGGCAGGCCAAAGCCGAACGGTGAGGCCAGAGCAGCAGTCTGATAAGCTGTGATAGCGATTAGTCATATCTAAAGCCAAACAGCCATGTCAGAAATTCAGGAGGGAGGGGGGGCAAAGGAGGGAAAGAAAAGGATACATCTGGATAAAGGAAAACGACAGGAGGTATTGATCATAGAGACAGAACTGTTGGCTGAGACAGGTAATGAGCAAGTTACAGAGGATGAAATGAAAGACAAAAAGAGATGGATAGAAAGTGTGCGAGAGGGAGAGAGAGGGCTTACGGTTTGGGAAAAGATTTAGAATCCTCTTATGTGTGTGTGTGTGTGTGTGTGTGTGTGTGTGTGTGTGTGTGTGTGTGTGTGTGTGTGTGTGTGTGTGTGTGTGTGTGTGCGCGCGTGTGCATGAAAGACAGAAGCTGTCAGTTTAATTGATGCCGTGACAGCTTGACCATTTATTTTAATGGTGTTGTTTTGCAGTGCTCCATCATGGCCCAACACTAAACTCTTATGCTGGACAAGTTGTTGCAGGTTTTTTTGGCGGGTGAAAGTCAGTAACAAAGCGTACACACACGAAGTGCATGTGTCTGTGTTTTTTGTACGCTCTCTGCGTGTCTTCCCGTCTTTGTTCAGCTGCAAAAAAAATAAAAAATATGAAAAAATAAATGTGTGTGTGGATGAGATATGAGCATGACTATCAAGTTTTTTAGTGTGAAGTTTTTTGCATTACGTGTGTGTGTGTGTGCGTGCATGTCTGTGTGTATGTGTGTACTCTTTGAGTTCATGTACTTTGTGCTACATCCTCAAGGATGGATTGTTTCCTAGTTCCTTTCCTGCTTTGTCTTATTTTAACCTCTGAACACAGGAAACACGTACTCACACAGTTGTTCCCTTTTTGCACACACATATGCAATGCATAAACACACACACACACACACACACACACACACACACACACACACACACACACACACACACACACACACACACACACACACACACACACACACA
>VURO01032174.1:6923-41217 GCA_015108175.1 Pelvicachromis taeniatus | reverse complement strand
CTGATTGCCTCCACGCTGAGCAGAAAAATGATGGACAAAAGTAAATGTTTGATAAGAAATGTTTTGTTAGTGCTGCAAATTAACATGGAAAATTGATTAATCAGAGAAGCATTTAACTGTTACCCATTAACAAGGCAGGTAAAACAACTATTATTATTATATAATAACCACAGTGAGGAGAAAAAAATCAAATTTTCTTTCTATCGTCCCACTTATAAAGAACATAAATAAAGTTGGAAAAACATCCTCTTGACTTGGGAAATGAGACTCTGCCAGCAGCATTTTATTCATTGCTGCAGACACCTCTCTTCTTGACACCTCTGCCCTACAAGCCTTTGAGTTTGCAGCTGTGGGATGTAATGTCCCTGAAGGGTCTCACAAACCTGCTGGCTGTTGGCAGGCAGAGGGGTTATGGCCCCTGATGTTAAGATTCAAGTCGTCACACTCTCAAGAGCCGAGCTTTGAATCAGCTTTATAAGAGTGCCAAGATGAGCTGGGTCCTGTTAGGTAAAAGTGCACTAAACCACACAATAAATGGTGGTTTAGGGCATTTTAAACAATTATTTAATCACACTTAATCACAGTCATAAACACAGTTAGCTACAGGTGGCTAATATTAGACTAAATGCCAATTAGCAGTGACAATCACCACTGTGGGATGTGAGTTTTTCAGGCAATATGAGAACACTAACAAAGCTGTAGAAATTAACATCGTTATGTAAGCAGTGGCTAAAAAAGGTACAGACAGATGAGGTGGGGTCAGTCATTGCCATGTGCATGGGCTTGACAAACAGCTGGTTGTATTCACAATAATTCACACTAATATAGCCTCATTTTTGTAGTAATTTATCATTTTGAGAAGGTGTTTGTAGCATGTTATGCTGGTGATGGTCATTGATTCTGAAAGTAATAACTTCCTGGAAGGAGGAAGCATGTGTTCATTTCAAGGTTTAAACCATATAACATTATTTTTAAATAAATCACTTGTTATAGTAGGTGTTCATTTGTTATTTAATAATTAGAATATGTTAAAAAAAATTTTTTTGACTGATTTATGTTGATTAGGCTATTTTCTTTGATTGCCTGCTTGCAAAGGAAAATGAACCTCTTTTGTCTGGATAGTGTGCATGCCCACAGTGTATCAGTGGCCCCAGTTTGCCAAATTTGTGATTTCATTGTAGATGTTCTATATTTTTTGACTTTGGAAACCATAGTTGAGACATCTTACCACAAAGTGTCTGTGAAAGCTCACCCTCTTTAACCGCGATGTTGCTTTTACATTGTTACACATAAAGCATGCTAATGCTTGAATATAAATAGATCCATCAGTTCTAAAGCCACCTGTAAGTACTTGAACAGTGACTCATCTTCTGTTATGTTGGCGCTGTATGCTGCTTCTGAAATGGAACAATAGACCTATTTACAGGAGACATTGTGACTGGTCACAGGAGTGAAAGCGCCGCTGAAATTAATGATGACACGGATCCATTTAGAGTCCCACTAAATCATTACAGTACATTATCGTATACAGTGTGTGAGTAGTGACCATTGGTTGTACACTACTTCAAGGCATTGTGGAATACTTTGAGTGCGCTATATCAGATATAGTAATATCCTTTCAATAGCACAAAAAGAATAGAGAACTCACTGGCCAGGTAGAGTTACACTAGGTTGGTCTTTCTTTTGCCTTCAGCTCTGCCTTAATTCTTCATGGCACAGATTCATCAAGGTGCTGGACACATTCTTCAGAGATTTTAGTTCATATCAACATGATAGCATCACATGTGAGTCTCCTGTTGGACCACATCCCAAAGACGCACTATTGGGATAAGATTTGGTGACTGTGTAGGCCGTTTGAGTGCAGTGAACTCATTGTGATTTTTAAGTAACCTGTTCGAGAACATTTGAGCTTTCTTATATGATGTGTTATAATGCTATAACCAGCCTTTAGAAGATGGGTACACTCAGGCAGCAATACTCAGGTAGGCTGTGGTGTTTAAATGATGCACACTTGGTACAGAGAGGTAATGTTTACCAAGAAAATTTCCCCCACAGCAAGGACTGGACATGGTCAAGGCAGCTGTGGCATTTCAGTGCTCAACTGGTACTAAGGGGCTCAAAGTTGGCAAGAAAAGATCCACAACCCCATTAAACCACCACCAGCACTCTTAACTGTTGATGCAAGGCAGGATGGATCCATACTTTCATGGTGTTTAGAGTCAATCCTGATGTTATCATCTGAATATCACAGCAGAAATCAAGACACATCTGACCTGGCAACGCTTTTCCAATCTTCTGATGTTCAGTGCCGGTGAGCCCATGTGGAAACTATAGCTTTAGCTTGGGGTGGTCTTCCACTGCGGTACCCCATCTGCTTCAAAGTTTAACAAGCTGTGCATTTAGAGATGCTCTTCTGCATACCTTAGTTGTAACAAGTGGTTATTTGAGCTACTGCAGCCTTCCTATCAACTTGAAGCAATCTGGCCATCCTCCTGTGACCTCTGACATCAACAAGGTATTTTCACCCAAAACATGTCGCTCACTGAATATTTTCACTTTCTTAGACCATTGTCTGTAAACTCTAGAGATGAGAGGTGAATGTGTGGAAAAATTCCAGTAGAGCAGCAGTTCCTGAAATAATGAAGTACATGACACCAACAACCACACTATATTGAAAGTCACTTAAATCACATTTATTCCTCATCCTGATGCTCAGTTTGAAACTTCAGCAGATTATGTTGGCCATGTCTACATGGCTAAATGCTTAGATGCTTTAAATGCTGCAGTGTGATTGGTGAATAAAAAACTTGTATTAACATGTACCTAATAAAGTCACCAGTGAACGCAAGTCAGTTGTAGTCTGACACAAATATATATTTATTGAAGGAGGAGGTGGTATTGTACTATTGTATTTCTAACTGGTATGTTCTGCAGATGGCAACAAGACTATAGGGAGTAGTATTTTAGTAGTAGTAGTAGTAGTAGTAGTAGTAGTAGTAGTACTTCTTTTAGAAATACTGGTTACCTAATGAAGAACAAAGCTGAAACAGAAGCTTTTTTTCCACACTCAGTAATTAAAAGGTATAAAGAGGAGAACTGCCCCCATCAAATTACAGCCCACATAATTCATTATATTAGTTTAATTAAAACAATTAATAATTTGTCAGTCTCTCATTAAACATTAAAGGACAGCCATGTTAGATCTGTCTGTATATTATGTGTTACACTGAATTCTCTTTTATGTTTTAGTCACAGATACCTTTTTTCAAATGCACACTGGTAAGTTAGTTTTCCACTCCAGCAAATCTGTTATAAGCTGCTGCAGGGCTGGAAAAAAAATGTGCTTGCTAACAGCACATTCTCAAAAGTGTGGTACCAATTTCTTTCCTTGTTTCTATTTCACTCAGTGTATCAGTGCGGCTATAGCTGTTCACTCAAAGTAAACTGTCTGAGTCGAACCACAGCCAATATTTTACACTAAAAGCTATAGCGATTTTTACTTAACTAGACAATAAGAAGTTATTAGCATAATTTTCCTCACACTTCAGTTCGCTGTAGTGACATTTAAGTGCTAGTAAGGACCATTAAGTGTTTGACTTCTACCAGAATTAGACTGTAAATTGCTGCCTGTGTTACTGTACCAGAAAATTGTAACCCCATCCATCTTCACCAGTCAAAAAGTGAGGAGGTTTATGCATACCACAAACAAACTCATGTGCTGTTGAAGCAACATGAACGCTCTTGTTATCGTTTTACACCAAAAGTTCTCACACAGACATAAAGGGAAATTGATTCTGTCCAGACACTTACAGACTGCACATAAGAAAACAACAGCAGGCACATGGGTGCAGACAGAAAGTTAGCTACTATAAAAAAAATAAAAAAATAAAAATCAAACAGCTGTGGAAATCTCCTGCTGGTGTGCTGGTGCAGACAATTACAATGCAAACATAATGTATAGGTATTCCTGCAGGGTTGAGAGATAAATGTCAGATTTCTGTTGTTTTTATGAGCTATCCTAGTGCAGAAGAGCAGGTGCTGCTTCTTTCTCTGCTGTGTTTCTTAATTTGAATTTTAAAAAACTGCCTTACAGAACAGAACAGACATCCTCTTTGAGGAGAGAAAAACCTGTTAACGAAGGAGCCCTACACATTTCCTTACAGAGCTCACACAAATTATAGGAAGGTTAAACTAGTCCTCTCCTAATGTTGCTGCAGATTTCTTTGAGCTCATTCAAGGAATCCTCCTGCAGGCCTTTGTATCCTAATTGTGGGAGAGTTTATAGTACACAAATGTTTGTGTGTGCAGTTGTTATGTAGCAGTGAAATGCTTCAAGCCTTCAAAGGTATTTCTCTGCTAAGACAATTGTGAGAAAGCAGACAAAAGTGGGAGGAAAACCGTGGCGGCACTTCGAGAGAATGAGGATCCGGCAGTTAGGTGAGATGGGTGATGTGTATGGATGAGGCCATGATGGAGAGAGCGAGAGAAGAGGGAGGAGAGCGATGTTTACGGGTGGGGGGTAGCGAGGCCAGTAAACTGCTTGTGAAATGAAAATGGCTCTTTAGCAGAATCCAGGACACTTGGGCGCTGCGCTGGATCAATGTCTCTGATTTACTGTCTGAAAGCCTGTCAGGGAGAAAGAGAGCAAGTTGGGGGAGGAGGAGGCCAGGGGAAGGGTGGGGTGGAAGCTGGACGGAGAGAAGTTAGAAGCTTAAAGGTAGAAGAGCCGTTTAATGGAAGGAGACAGGGGAGAGATGGGGAGAGGTAAAGGATGGAGAGGGAAATTGTCCGTCAGAGTGACAGTGCGAGGAGGCAGAATCAGAGGGATTGCTCCTCAAGTCCTCACAGCCAAGATACAAAATCAATCTGTCAAGACGATGGGGAAGGGCAATCTTGTTTTGTGTGGGGAATTGGTGCAGCCATTTGGGGTAAAATCAATAGGGGACACATGGTGCTTCTTAAATCCTTACTATCCCACAGAGGCCAGATTATTGACAAACAGTGGAGTGTACATAGGCAGTACACAAATCCTTAAGTTGACCCATGTGCACAAAATCTATAATCTATTGGTGCACAACAGAGCTGCTTCGTGCTGAAAATGCAGGACAGTCATGTAAATGAGAAAAAGGCAACTCTGAGGGTGAAAAAAAATCTGTCTATCATGTTAATCATCATACTTTAGCATTTTAGTGTGCAAATATTTGCTTATTTGCTGAAACATGGGTATTTCCCAGGTGGGTTAGTTGAAAATAAAGCCAATGCAGAAGGGCTTCAAAGGGCAACACTATTGAGACTAGACCTGAAGCTCTCTATATATAAATCTCTGGCTCCAATAAACTCCCACTCCAGTAACATCATGAAATAATCTCTCATGTCAGTATGTATTTTCATTATGAGGACAGACAAATTCACTCCTCTCGATCTCTGTGCTGCTGGTGTCTATTTTTAAATGAATTACCTAACTCAAAGAAAGGTATGGTGTGTGTGTGTGTGTGTGTGTGTGTGTGTGTGTGTGTGTGTGTGTGTGTGTGTGTGTGTGTGTGTGTGTGTGAGAGAGAGAGAGAGAGAGAGAGAGAGAGAGAGAGAGAGAGAGAGACTGGTTTCATTGATATAAGTGGTCTAAGTGATTGACAGACCATTTGGATTTAGGTCAAGAGTTAACCATCAAATATCAGCCACATTACAGATGACTTTGATCAACTTATATTGTCATTTGGTGTATGCATACAGACTTGTGCTGATGGTTATATTGTTTTAGTTCATTTTAGTTAATTAGTTAATCTGCAATCTGACTTGTTCTTCAGAACATGCCTGTCTTTATATCTTTATATTTTAGGCAATTCATTTTCTCAAGCAGCCATATAAGAAACTTGGACCATTGTGGAGGGCCGCACTAATAAGCTTCTTGGTGCGTCCCTCCACAACAGTCACTGTTTTGTATGTGAGCCCTTAGGAAAATGAATCACCCACCCTTCTCTGCATCCTGATGATGAGACAAAATTAAAAGTCAACAGATCGTCAAAGCTGTTACAGACAATCTTGATGAGCCAAATTTTCTGCCTGTACACACAAATACTTGTTGAATTATTTGACTCAAAACCGCTGCAGTCATTAAAATCATTTGGATTAATCTTCTAACAAACACATATGTCTGCATGCATTTGCAGCTGGTCCACTTAGAAAATGTTGAGATATTTTAGTAAATAGATGGCAACAGATGCAGACAGTCTGGATCTGCTCCCCTTAAATGTGAACTTGCCCAATTAACCAGATAGAAAACACAGAAGAAATCCTAACACAAGTTGAAACTCAAGATTGTTTGGTATTTTTGCCTTGATTTAACAGATAATTAGTCAGTTTTCTAATACTTGATTAATTTTCTGCAGATCAGTGAATAGATTAATTGTTGCACCTCTGTCACGTCTGTTTTTCAGTGTTTTGACCCCTGCTGTCAGTGATTTGTCATGTGTTTTGTATTTGCGTAAAGGGAGGATTGTATTCCTGTGAGGATCTCTCTGTCAAACACACACACACACAGGTAGAGCTCTGGGACCCAGGACGACAGAACGGACGTCTCGACAAGTGTTTTCCTGCACCCTCGGGACGCCATGAGTCTAGTGGGGGGAGGGGGGAGCGTTTTATTTTTATTTTGAGTGTTTAATGTATTAAAAGGGGCCGGGGTAATGAATTATAATCTTTAATGCAGAAACCGATCGATACCACCCAGAGAATAAATCAGCTTTTACTGAGAGCGTCAAAGCCCCTTAATACACTAGGGGAGAGAAAGGGAGTGCATGGGGAGGAGGAGGAGGAGGAGAAGAGAGCGAGCATGGACAAACTGTTAGAAGAGGAGGAAGGATCCCAAATGAAAGGGAGAGAAGGAAAGAGAGAGAGGGAGGAGATGAATTACAGGAGAGGAAGAAGTTAGTGGTAAAGAGACGGCTGGAGGCAGACGGAGGGAAGTTATAGATGAACAGACTCACCTTTGGGCTAACCTCATTGAGTAAAAGCCCGCTGAAAGCAGAGATTCTGACAGTTTTGTGAGGAGGCGAGGTTGCAGGGTCAGTCGGTGTGTGTGCATACACACTCCACTTACTTGTTATTTCTCCACCTAGTTGCATTGTGTTCCCTCTCAAGGATCCCCTCCCCGACTTTTGTTGCCTGGAGCAAAATATAATTAATTGAATTACTCCACCACTTCTCGATCAAAGATCACCTCGCCGCTCTCTTGTCTCGGTGCCTGCCCAACCGGGGGGGCCTCTGCTGGGAGAAAATGCCTAACAACAATCCATGAATTATAACTTTTTATTAACCCAAAGCAAAGTTTCAGTGGTGTGAGCTGCTTCCAAATCAGGCAGACGGCACAAAACAAGTCTGGAAAGACTGAGGAAGAGCTTGATTTGAATTCAGTTGATAGTTACAAAGATTCATCTCTGTGGCAAAGACAAAGACTGAACAAAAACCTAATGCACCTAAGTATTTAGGATGCCTTACTTGTTCAGTAAGTGGACTAAGTGGTTTAAGTGAGGTTTTTAGTCCAGGGAGACTCTTTAGTAAGACACAATCATGAAAAATTGATATCTCAGGCCAGGACTGGAGGTGAACGGGCAGAGGAAGCGGTGAGGAAAAACATATGCAGGCCATGGAGGTTAGAAAAAAAAGAAAAGCAGGCTTCACCAAAAATGAAAAAATAGAGCACTGGAGGAAGACCAAAAACATCGAAAAAGAGGCTTGAAAAAGTGATTTTTACTGATAGCGTTACACCCCTCAGGTGCTCAATAATTAAGCAGCTGAGCACACTCTTGAGATCCAACTGTGATGTCAGCCAAGGCAGCCATCCATCATTCATCGCTTTAGGAATCAGGGGTGGAGATGGCACTTAATCACTCATTTTGTGGCAAAGACGTCTCTCTATTTTTTTTTCTTCAAGGCCTTTTATTTATTTATTTATTTATTTTGTACTGATTTTGTGTCGCTGCGGCTCATTATGCTCCCTGGGAAAAGCTTTCTTTAAAAAAAAAAAAATGCTTTATTTCAGCTAGAGACTGTGCTGAAAAAACATGGCTCAAATTACGAAAGAGCCGCATTTATGCTTTTTTAGTCTTCAAATAAATCATCCCCTTACAAACAGAAGAAGAAGAAAAAAAACCTACCGGTATACATTTTTTCACAAGGCTGAAAAGAATTTAAAGCCTTGCCCTCACTTTTAGTCTGTGGGCGCTGTCTGTCTGTGTGCCTGAAGGCATGTGATTGTTGCATTGCACTCATAATAAGCCTCTGAGTGACTGGCAGAACCAATATCTTGCTATCGCTTTGCCCTGCGCTCACTCAGGCGGCTCGGTGTGCAGCCCCCGTCATGCATCTCAATTCCACAAACACAATGTTCGGCGCCCAGAGAAGGGACCTGCTTTTTGATTAATGTCACCATGACAACTACATAATTCATGAATTGTATTAGCGATCCATTTGTCATTTGCAAATCATAATTTAGGATGTGTATTTGAGAAGGGGTAAGAAAAACAAAGACCTATGCGCTGCGCTATACGCACCACCCTCCCCAAAAAATGTCACTCCTAACGGAAACGCTGACGTTTCCCTGTCCTAAACTGGGAGGCTGGGAACTGCGTGTGTTATGAGAAGGCCGTTTTAGCTTCATGATCAACTCTCAGCTGTGAGCATTTGGAAAGCCACCGTCTTCATCTGTCCGTGTGTCTGTCTGTTGACAGAGGCCTGGCCGGCTCTACACTGACACCATTTGGTGCAACAGTGAAAGGAGATAAAGAGGAATCTCATTAAAGCACTAATGCAGCTCATTTGCCATTTGATCAATGGCTAGATTTACACAGGAACCCTAAACTAAATGGGATTTTCAACCATATGCGAGCCAGATGGCAGGGTTTCTCATGTTTATGTGGCTGTACGCAAATAAGATCTGGGGGTTACGCAGAGGTTTTCCATCAGATTTATGCATTATTTTGCTTTCTGCATGAATCTGACCCTGAGAAAGAAACTGCATTGCAGATGACTTCATTATTTTTTGTCTCACTTCTGTACTTAAATCTTTCTCTTGCAGGGATTTTTATGCTTTTGGTTCACCTTGCTCCAGTGCTTTTCCTTTTACCTTGAAGCTCCTCTCACAAAAAAAAAAAACCACACACACACACACAAAAAAAAAACAGCAGCTTTTAAAAGTCACACTTTTTTGACTTTGAGTGAGCCAACTTAAAGGAGAGGCGATCAGAAGGAGCAGCGGGAACACTGAACATTTTTTCGTTAATCCTGTAAAGGTTTATGGAAAACGAGATGAAGCACTTCAAGCACTGAACTTTAATGCTCAAGTGAAATTTGCATATGAGGGCTCTGCTCCACTTTCTGCCACAGCTGAGCCACATATATGTCACTTATGATATACCCCATGAAATCTACTCTAATGTTCCTGGTGTCTTCTTGCTGGCATCAGTAATTAACCGCCTCCACAGATGCTGCAGAGCTGCTGTTTGAGAATCTGCTGAGGGATTTACACAGTGAATGTGGAGTCCTGGAACTGACAAGTGTAGTAAAAGGTCATGTCAAAATACAACTGAATACATCAATAAATAATGTTAACAATTAAAATGGAGACAATGTTATGACAGAGGAAACACTCAGCTTCCTAGTAGTTACAGAAGCAACTTTTTAGTTTCGGCTTGTTAAGATGAAATGCCGCTGCTGCTGTTACAAGAGAAGTAAAGAAGCTTTCTCAGAAGACCGAAGATCCCCCTTACTCAATCCGGTCCTTAATTGCAGACGCCGGTAACTTCATTACCTCAGAGATTTTGATCCATATTGAAACGATTACATTAAAGAACTGCTGCAGATGTGTCGGCTTCACATTCACGGTGGAAATCACATCCAAAAGTGCTCTAGAGTATTGAGATCTGAAGATTGTATGCCAAGACAAAATCCTCCACAACATTACACCATCAGCCGCCTGAACCGTTGATACAATGCAGGCTGGATGTCGTTCCCTGCCATCTGAATGTCGCAGCAGAAATCAAGACTCATCAGTTGACACAAAGTTTTGGGGTTTTTTTCCAGTCGTTTGCTGTCCAGATGTGAATTGCAGCCTGAATTTTCTTTTCTAATCTTACATCTGCTGTGTGCTCAGAGATGCTCTTCTGCATACCTTTGTTGCAACAAGTGATTACTTTAATTATTGTTGCCGTCCTATCAGCTTGAAACACTGGTCATCCTCCTCCACTGAAAGAAGAGTATACATGCTCCTGTAAATGCAGGAGCATGTATACTTACCATGTATCACAAAACTTGCTTTTATTCTTATAGTCATAATTCATCATCTTTTATATGTAATCTCTTCCTCAGTGTTTTAACTGGCCTTGACTTGAGATTGTGATGAATAAACATGCGTCAGAGTTTTTTTTCTTAATAATTCATCCTCATTTAAAGGAATTTATTGATAATGCAGAGAAAGTTATACAAGCAGAAAAATAATTCACAAACGTTTCATTTTGAAAAACTCAGATGTTTCAATTTAAAGCCTTACTCTGGTGGATTTGCTTCATCTGTCGAGTCCGCACAGATACAAGCAGAGCTTGTTGGCCGGTATTAGCTTACATGTTCTTGATACACACCACATACATTTTCATAGTAGAAAGAAAGTGCAGTAAAAGAGATTAGAGGCTCAAACTGCATTGATTCCTTATCTGCAGCACATGCAGCAGAGTAACATTGCAGCTGAATAAACAGTGGCATGGTGTCAGCTGTGGTCTTCAAGTAGCCAACTCTAAAAATAAATTCAAAGTTATTTAACAACTCCTATAATCACTTTGCCTTTTTAACAACTCTACTATATCAGCTGCTATATAGGCCTAAAAATCTTTTGGTCCTTTAAAAGTGGTCAAGTCTGGTCTGGGTTTAGTTGCATAACTCTTAAGTAGCATTATTACGTTCTTAACAAGTCCTCCACAATAAAAGACTACATTTCTTGTGAGTTACTCCATTTCAGAATAACACATCAAAACTCACTTGATTAGAAAAAAGGTCTCCGTTCATATTTTTTCCCGTAATATTAGGAGATGATTGTGGTGCCATTCAATAGAAAGCAAATCTGAGTTTGGAGAAGAAGTAGGTAATGACTGGTGTTGCCAGCCAGTTGGCTGGCCAATCAAGCGCAGTATTAACATGGTCAGCAAACCATTTCATAGCAGTTTTGGCACAGTGGGCAGGTGCTAAGTCCTGCTGGAAAAGGAAATCAGCATCTCCATAAAGCTTATAAGCAGATGGAAGTGGATGAAGCGCGCTGAAATGATTCTACTAGACGGATGCATGGACTCTGGATTTGATAGAGCATTGCGGATCAACCAGACATGGCGTCATCACAAACCCCAGAACCTTGATTTACTAATTGTATGAAAAATTTACTTTAATCTGAAACGACGACTTTGGACCACTGAGCATCAGTCTAGTTTCTTTTCTCCTTAGCCCAGGTAAGACGCCGCTGATGTTGTCTTTGTTTCAGTTACAGCTGTTTCCTGAAAACATCTGTTAGTGGTGGTCCTTTCCTTGTGAAGCCCTCCCACGTTCTTGAATGGACTTTTCCTGGCAATCTTCCCGACGCTACGGTCATCACTGTTGCTTGTGCACCTTTTCCTAACACGCTGTTTCTTTCCACTGATATGCTTCGATACAGCACAAACAATGAGCCTTTTCAGGAGTCACCTTCTGTGGCTCACCCTCCTCGTGGAGAGTGTTAATGATCGTGATCCGGGCAACAGTCAATTCAACACTCTTCCCCATGATTGTATTGCATGCACTGAACTCGACCAAGAGATAAATAATATGTATAATTAAAATTCTAAGAGTCTGGATTTCTAATTTTCATGAGCTAAAAGCCAAAATCACAAACATTAAAACAAAAAGGCTTTGAAATTGTTTTCTTTATGTGCCTTAAATATAGAATATTTGCAGCGTTATCGCTTTAAGAAAAAAGAGAACATTTTCACAAAATTTAGCTTTTTTGTTATAGGTACACTAGATATATAGATGGTGTACAATCAGTTTTATTTATAGTATGTACTAAGAAGGATGTTAATTGCTTCACAAATGAGTTGGACCTCAAATGACTGATTAACGCATTTATTCATGTATTCAAAAATACTAGGAGGATCTTGTATTTAAAATATTCAGACACACAAGTAGAGACATGAAAACGGTTTCCATGGAGCACATAATATAAAACATTTGTTATTAATTCAGCTGGGGGGAGTCTACACTTCTGTGTTGTGCCGTTGTGCTGTCGTCACTCGAGTGCTGATTATCTGGAAGACAAAAGAAAAAAATACTATGTCTACCTTTGAGGGATTTTAGATGGTGTGATGATTCTGTGTAGTTTACTTTTCTTTACAGTTCACTTTCATTCGGCTTAATGTTTTTCTTATTACCCCAAAGATGTGCTCGCAGCTCACTTGTTAACACAGGAGAAGTTTGAAAATATCAATCTGAGCAAGCTGTTTTTTTCTTCCAAATATTCCCTTTGTTACTTATTTACACTTTTCTATTCTTAAAGAAAAAAATAAGAAATAAAACATGAACTCGCTTCTTCCTCATTCCCCTTTCTCCTCCTCACCTTTCACTTCATCCTCCTCGGCGCTCTCCTGACCGGTCAACGGGGCGTCTGCTTCCTGAGATGCACGTCTCTCTCCCTCCCATAGGACAGAGGTGTTGTTCTGGCTGGAGCGTAGCCGCTGGCGTGGATGTGTCTTCTGGTCGCCGGGACTAAAAGACTGTGAAACTCCCGAGCCTGCTCTGGCCAATCCCAACCCCCAGCCGTGACGGGATCCAAGTTTACGACGGCCCCCGGAGCCAGCGCGCGTAGCCGGTGCGCCAGGAAGAGAGACCTCTGGTTCAGTCTGGGATGCAGATTTTCTCAAGGGAGAAGGAGAGACTGGAGCACTGCGAGGGTCTGGAACAGCATGAGAAGGATTGAGAAATTATTGCTAAGAAAATCTTTAAAAAATATAAGTGCATTGTTACAGTTGATAATTTTATCATCAATCATTCATTCAGAGATATGAGTATAATTCATGCACAGGATCCTCTGCATTTGTGTTTGGCCAGATGAGACCATTTACAGCACAGAGATAGAAGGTACAATTTTTCTTTTCCAGTGCCAAAGCAGTTTCAGGGACTCAGGACAAATATACGTTCAGGAGAAAAGAAAAAGATAACTGTGGCTCAGGTGGTGGGCCTGCATTGCCATTAATGGCGAGGTTATTAGTTTGATTCCTTCCCTCCTCATATCTAAGTGTCCTTGAGCCACACATTAAGCCTGTACAATCTGCAGCACTGCCAGCCATCAATCCATGAGTGTGAGACCGACAAGTGATGTGAAGCTCTTTGTTTTGATACAGCAAAAAAGCAGAGAGAAATCAGTTCCTAACCCTTGATTCTAAACATTTATTTAGCACTTGTCAAGTCTCTATATTAACTATATAAACAACTACATGCTCTATAGCAGGCATTTTCTGTGCCATATATGTAAAATATTCTCTATATTTGTAATGTTAGACACTTTTAATAGTTATTGATTAATATATTGTAATGTCAACATGCCAATAAGTGCAGAGAAGAATTTATTAAATCCTCCTGTTCAACATTTAACATCAACTGTATGCAAAAATATAACAACTGGTTTATTAAATATTACATAACACATTCATTAACAACAATAACATTATTAATAATGTATTATTTTACAATAATAAAATATAGCACGATAACAAATTTTGGAATTATTGATTTTAAACACTTAAATGTGTACTCATGTCTGCTTCCAGCTACATTAGTGCCTATTCTAAGCTGTTTGTTACCTGTTTTTATGCACGACTAATAAAGACTTAACAATGCTGCTGAGAACTCGAGCACATTTTCAGCACTAACAATAACAATGAAAATGCATCATTTAGGACATTACGCTGAAAAAATGTCTTGCTCAGACTGCAGTCTGAGTGCCAGTTATTCAATAGATTTCAATAGAATCAGAGCTCACAGAGTGGATGGTTCAATTCCTTTTTTAAAAAAAAATTGTTTTCCTATTCTATTTTCTATTGAAATGGAAGCGTGTCTGAAATAACATATCTCTTGTTTTTTTTATATATATATTTTTATATATATATCCATTATATATATCCATTATATATATATATATTCCCCCCCCCTCCTTGGAAATTGAAATGCGAGATGTGATAAGAACAATATCAACAAAAAAATTATAATGAACACTTTCAAATATTGCCTAGAACTTTAAGTTTTCTTAAAAGCAGGGGTTAAAGTGGACCGGAGTGCATTCTGACACCTTCAGTAAATGAGTAATTAAATGTGATAGACAGTTTAATACAAAATACTATAAATCACGTTAATTTTTCATGCTTCATCTAGCTTATGCCGCAGAGGCAGTTAAGTACCACCAGGTCCTGCCTGTATACATCATCTTTTTTTCCCCTCTTTTGTTTGCCGTTCTTGAACTACGCTGCAGATGTTAACAAAGCTGTGTGCGTCCCAGTATTTCAGATCGAGTGCTTCTAAGAAGCAAGCATAAACAAACTAACCTTTTTTTTTTAAATGGCAGGTATTCAAAGAGCTCAACTAGTACAATTCAAAACACCATTTGAGCTCTGCAGTGTGGTGCACAATGAACCCGCAAGCTAGAGTTGCTCCCAGGGGGAAGAAAAACATCAGCTTCCTTCTCTGAGACAGAGAAGGTTAGAGAAAGATGTAAGAAAGACAAGACAGAAGAGGAAGACAAGTGATTTTTTAAAGGTAAGGACAGCTCTGCAAATCTTCTCCCTCTTGGCTGCTTCGTTTAGAGGTCGCCACAGAGGATCTTCTGCCGCCATCTCACCCTGTCCCTAGCATCCTCCTCTGTCACACCAATCCTCTGCATGTCCTCCTTCACTACATCCATGAATGTCAGAGGAGGTGGAGGTGTTTATCCAAACCAATTAAGTGATAATTGTCCATGTTAGTTAAAGTTTAAGTAGTTTGCAGTGTTGTTGTTCAGTTTACACTGAGTCACTTTATTGGACTGGGGCAAGGAAGACTGATGTCCACAGTGACGTTTACTTTAGATCCTGGCTAGCAGCAGAGACGTTACCTGAGGGAGACGAGGCACTGAAACAATTCAGAATTTAAATGTATGGGAGAATTTGGCAGCAGCAAAGTGGGAGAAGCTTTTAAATCAAAATTCAGCTTTCCAGTGTTTTTTATATTAAATCATGTTTTTATACTTTTTTTTATTGTCACTGACCATCAATGTGAAAGTTTGTTAATATAGATAATGCTTCAAAATAAGTGCCTGTATTCATGACTGCTGAGTAACAGGACCTGCGTCCAGGAGGAGTCTAGTGGGAGTCATCAGTTTGAATTCAAGTTGATGATGTTCTTTAGTAACATTTTCATTATTATAGTAGCATTATACTGGTTAAGGGTTGGAAAGCAGCCACGGTGCTGCTTTAAAATCTGCTTATATACTGTAGAAACGTAGTTGGCTAAATCCACAGAGAGCAGTAAACGTCAGAGAAGCAGCAGCAATGGTCAGCTGATCACAGCTGGTACACAAAAAACAAATCTACTAGAGCTCATAGTAAATTAATTTGACTTTGATTCTGCTGCACTGCTATACAGGAACTTAGGGTTCCCCCACCTGCCAAATACTCCTATTTAAAAGCATTAATGATATAATAAAATATTCCTTTCTAGATAATCAAATGCACTTTTTATAAACAAAAGTGCTTAGCATTGATACAAGCCTGATCGTTCCAAACAAGAATAATACTCCAAGTCCAAACTGTCATGTTAACCAGCTGTGAATCAGTTCAATGTTTGTGGTAAACGCCACCCCAAACATATTAAAAAGGAAGCAGTTTTGAGAAATGTCTTAGCTGGCTCTTCACTTCAGGGAGTTTTTCTGCTTTTCTCTGCTTGTTGTGAAGATAAAAGATCAAGACTTTCTCTGGCATAAAGAGAGACTCGCGTTTAAGGAATCCAGGGGTTTACAGAAAACACACTGCGAGGGAAATAAAAATTAAGTGAGAGACAATGTTGGTATGTCAGAAAGAGAGAAAACACATCAAGAATGCAGGTTGAGGATTAAATCCTGGCTTTGAAAGCGTCTGCAGAGAGTTGTCTTTCTGACTCTCAGTCAGTAAATGCATAAAAAGCAAATGAAGCCTCACGAATCTCTTTCCTTTCAACATGTGGTTAGCAGAGAAAGCCAGCCTCTGTGAGTCTTGGCACTCTATGGGGAGAGATCTAAGGAGAAGAGAGTGGTATCAATGCCGACCACACTTGGTAGTCATGAGATGATTTGTATGCATGCCTGCAGGCTCGCTTGATGGGCTGAGCATGTGAGCATATCTTTGTGAAAACCAGTCAGCTGCTGTTTGTGTGTTTGTCGTTGTGCAGGAAGGGCGGGGGGTAGTGAGCTGGGTTCTGTGGGTGTGTGTGAGATCTCACCAGGCTTAGGTGCATGTGTGTCTGATGTAAATTCAGTGCTGTCGGCCAGGTTTTCCACGCTGCCCGCGGCGGTGAAGAGGGCGCGTCCCTCTCTTCCTCCTCCTCCTCCCCGGGGTTTGATTAGCTTCTTCATCCTGTCTGCAATCCAGTTAGATTTCCTACGAGGACACAGGGGACAGGGACCATTTACAAAGAGATGAGCTATGGGAGTGCGTGTGTCTGCATGCAGTGCACACCCTGATTTTCTAGAAACAATGGGAGGAAGCCAAGTGTCAGGGGTTTCATCTTGTTCACAAAATGCTTTTTGTGCCATGTATCGTTTATGCGCCAGGATTTCACCTGTAGAAGGTGCAATTGGAAACACTATAATTAAAATGTCACCACCATAAAGAGGTGTAAAGGTACAGGAAGAGAATGGTCAGCTGTCAACATGTCTGGACGCCAAAATCCAAAATCTACCCTTGAGAATAATGATTGTGCCTGTGAAAAACGAATAAAAAGATATTTTTTTTGTAGCAGGACACTACAGTTGAAAATGTAATTTTTTTTATGGCTTTATAACTGACACATTTACTATCAGATATCTAATCCATCTCAAGTTAGTGTGTTATTTTCCTGTAGTGACAGGTTTTGTGAATAAAGGGTTTATCAGAATGATGCAACATAACACGGCAACAATTTAAAAATGTATACTTCAATAATATGAAATTGATCTTCTTCATTTCGCGGTAAAATAACAAAACACTTGGCTCGCCAACTTCACACGTCCTTCATATACAGTCAATGTAAAACAATCCAATGCAACTATTCTGCAACCAAGTCTCATTTTCTGCAATGTTCTGTTTTTGTAAGCACTGTGAGATCATTTGAGCTTTGTGACATGGTGGGTTATCCTTCTGGAGACAGCTATCAGAAGATGGCACGCTGCGTCAAAGGAAAAGACATGATCAGCAACAACATTCAGACAGACCGTGGTCCTTATACGATGCTCAGCGGGTACAAGTGTGCCAAGAAAATATCTCCCAAACCATTACATCACCACTAGTCTGAGCTGTTGGAGCCAGGATGGATCTGTGCTTTCATGTTGTTTACACCTAAAGTTATAGCAGAAACTGACTCCTCAGTCCAGGCAACGTTTTCCAGTCTTCTATTGTCCAGTTTTTGTGAGCCTGAGAGAATTGTAGCCTCAGTTTTCTGTTCTTAGCAGACAGAAGTGGCACCCTGTGTGCTCTTCTGCTGCTGTAGTTGATTGATTGGTTGATTAGATATTTACATTAACAAACAAGTGAAAAAAATGTACCTAAAAAAAAAGTGTCCATAAGTGTACATTCATGCACGTAAATAATTAGGATAAAAACATTCATGTGGTGGAGTTACCATATTTGTAATGAGGTAAACAAACAGTGGCTGAACTGTCCCTAAAAAGTGCACAAATCCAAATTATATTAAGGCTTCTTTGAACTATTGGTATCTCTGTGTTGAGATCAAGGCAAACGAGGAGTCACACAAATCAAACTATGACTTTATAAAATGTGAATTTTCTTAGGTTTAGTCTCTATTTAGGAGAACAGTTGAGAATTTAAAGGCAGTGTTTACTCTCCTTTAACTCTGTTTTTTGTCTCCACTACCTCCTGAGGGATCCATCACTGCAACTTTCTCCGCTGTGTTTGCTGGCTAATCACCAACTGTGCCCGTCTTCTAGTGTCTGGTGGGACTTTCCGCTACCTGAATCTGAAACCTGCCACATCAAGTATCATTATTTAAAAGTTGTGATAGCACACTTTTCATGTCCAACAGCTTCAACTGCCTTTGTACATGAAATCAAAATCACTCACTCTTGTATTATATACTGCCCGGGTGTAATTAACAAATACATTAGCAGCTTGGTGTATTGTGCATGTAAACAAATTTATATAATGTACTTGGCCTTGCTGGCGGGGGATGGCATGCTGGGCTCGAGCACTCTATACTGATCCATAATCTTCTCCACCAACTTCTGCTTCTCCCGTCGGAGCTCGCTCAGCTTCTCCCTGAAGGAAAACACACGAAGCATCAGAACAAAGCAGCTCAGAGGAAGAGGGAGGAAAATTTACACATCGTCGTGCATGCATTATCAGTGCAAGTTAATAGGATTATTCTGGTAGTGTGCCCGTAACGTGGCTGATGGTGTGTGATTTAACTAACACCTAAAATCCTCTCGTGAGTAATGGAGACTTCTGGAGCTGGTTTCTTTTTTTTTAACAAGCACATCAGATGTGAGACTGTGTGTTGATGTTACTGCGCTCCTGTTGAGCTGTGATGTGCGCAAGTATGAATCTGCTGAAAAAAACAGCTTGTATTCTCAAATCAGTCTCAAAAGCAGGAGTAATAGATGGAAACATTTAGTCCAGCATTAAGGCATCAGGACGTTTTTAGCCTCGCAGTGTTCATGGTGTTGTTGATGGCTATTCAATCATTCCTTTAGCCCACCACTTTTTTCCAGACTGAAATATTTCAACAGTTATTACACAGATTGTCATTCAATTACAGAAAATATTGCTGTGAGCTGTAACAAAGCTACACTGATTTAGGGCGAATTGTGTCATTTATGATTATGTACTTCATTTGTATACCTAATTAACAGCTGTACTTCTTCCTCAGAATTTGTATTATGGCTACAGTATTAAAAATATAAACTACGATCGAGACTCTTGAAGGAGGGTTAAATTCATTTGATGAAAGCTTTTCAGGCATCTTTCTCACTCTATTCAAAACATTTCCTCCTGGACTCGTTTGAAGTTGAGAACATCATTTGACTACAGCACTGGCTCTCGAATATTCTGCACACCCTTTAAAAGTAAAATATTTCTGGTGAGCAGAAAACAAATCAGTTCAATGCACTGAGTCTTAAAAACCACTGCTCAGAGGTATGCATCAATGTTATTTTTAATTTCATTTGAACACGATTGGACGACTCGACTTTTCACATGGACGAATATATAACCTGAATTTTGAAAAACTCAGGATGCTGAGTAAAATAAATGATTCGTAAACCCATATTTCATTCACAACTGAAAATATTAAATGTTTAAATTAAGATATTTTACTATTTCATAAAAAATATTATAGATCATTTTGAATCTGATGGCAGCAACATGCCTCAAAAAAGGTGGGTGAGAGTCAACAAAAGGTTGGAAAAGAAAACAGTTGCAGGAACATTTTGCGCATTTTGGTTAATTGGCAACAGGTTTGTAATATGATTTGGTATAAAAAGTAAATAGAGTTTCTCAAAAGCAAAAATGGGCAGAGTTTCACCAATCTGCAAAAAAATGCCTCAAGAAATGATGGAACAATTTGAGAATAATGGAAATCACTGCAAGGACTCAGGAACACGTTTGGAAATCACTGTCTGCGAATTAACATGTGCCATTCCCAAATGCAAGTTAAAGCTCCACCATGAAAGGAGAAGTCATATGTGAACATGATTCTGAATCAGTGCTTTGGGCCAAAGTTCATTTAAAATGGACTGGGGCCAAATGGAAAACTGTTCTGTGATCAGATGAATCCAAATTTGAAATTCTTTTTGGGAAACATAGATATTGTATCCTCCAGACTGAGGAAGGAGGCCTGTTATCGGCACTCAGTTCAAAAGCCTGCATTTGTGAACATTAGTGCCTTTAGAATTGGCAGCTGGCACATCTGTAAAGGTAACATAAATGCTGAAAGATATATCGAGGTTTTAGTGCAACATATGCACCCATTTTCTGGAAAGGCCTTGCATACTTCAGAAAGACAGTGTGGCTGAAGAGTCCGGGTGAAGAACTGAAAACATTTGGAGCAGCATGAAACACAAAATACAACAGAGAAGATCCACGACTGTTGAGCAGCTAGAATCTTATATCAGACAAGAATGGGAAACATTCCACCCCAAAAATCCAGCAGCTGCTTTCCTCAGCTTCCAGATGTTACGCACTGCTGTCAGAAGAAGATGAAATCAAATCTGCCATCAAATTCAAAATGACCTTTTTTTTTTTTTTTTTAAGAATTGTGCATTTTCTTAGTTTAAACATTTGCTAAGTTTTCTGTTGTAAATACAATATGGGGTTTATTTGATTTGCAGCACATTTCATTCTTTTATTTACTTAAAACACCACCAAACCAAAGAGCGTTGCAACTTTTAGATCAACTTCATCCAAGTACCAATACTCTAAAATAAAATACAAAATAATTATAATAATAAAAAAATTCTATTAGAATTTCATTTGTAATCATTGGTATAGTCATATTTGATCAAGGCTACAGTCAAACTTTTTGGAATAAAACACCGAAGGTCTGAAGGCCACCTCTGCTTTTCCAGTGTGATGCCACTTCAATCTTTAACAAAATAACAAAATTGCTGCGGTCACCAGTCGGGTCAAAACTGCTGAGTGATGTTTTTAAACTGGCAGGGTGAACATTCACTAGCAAACAGCTGCTTTTAACATCACTAACATCCATTCAGACTCATATTTCGGGCCACCTGATGAATATAGAGTCTGTTTCTTCTTCTCCCTTTTAACTCTGTTTCGCTCTCTAACTTCTGAGGGAAATATCTTTCAGCAGCTTTTCAGCAGCTAAACACGCCTGTCAAGACAGCTATCTCAGTTGTTTTTATCTTGCGCACTCTGCCTCAGTCCCAAGCCATTTCTCATTTCCCCCAGGCCCATGCATTTCGTAAGAACTTTCCAAGCCTGCCATTCTCCATCTACCAGATATCCGCAGACTTTCCTCACCGGTCAAATCCACCTGACTCCTACATCCACCTGCTCCTGGGTCACCACTAGAATATATATACCAGTCCCCTTCCCCCCATTTTCTGTTTGTTTTTTGCAACATAGTCCCCTGAAATGGATGCTGTTCCCATGCCACACGTGATCTTTTCACAGCTATTTTCTGATCGGCTGGCAGGTGATATCGAGCCTTTTTTTTTTGCCTTGCCTTTGTTTACTTGTCTGGTGTGTTTTCCTGCTGCTAAATTGTAAGACGCAGCCAATTTCAGTAAAATCCTGGATACATACCACACAGCGGGTTTTTAGAGGGTTTTTTTTTTTTTTTTTCAAAAAACACCTGCCTCCCGATGATTTTACCATTAAACAAAGAGGGAAACAGATACTAAATCCTTCTACAGAGCTGAAACATCTGGTGACTCTGTTTGTCACCAAAACACATTTTATATACAAGTGAATACCTGACAAACTATTTTAGCGATAATAGAAAAAGACTATCGTTTCAATTTGCAGTAATTTATATATTTATTTTTAATGTCTCTTTTTAACTTCAAAGGAAGTTGGTTAAAAAAAAAAGCTTTTATGTTCCCTCTGAAGGGAATAAGTTATCTTTAAACATCTGCTCCTTCTCATCTTTTCACTTATTCTAAAAGACTTTAAGGTCATTTCAAGTCAGGTTGTTTATGTTTTCAGTGAATCGCTGTTCCAACTAGAAATGTTTCATTTATATTTCATTATTCACATGTTATGCTATGTACTGTTCCATATAAATACATCAAGTGAACACATTTTTGTATTTTGCCTCTGTACACCAACACAGTGGATTTTAAATGAAACAGTCAATATGTGATTGAAGTGGAAACTTTCAGCTTAAATTTGAGGGGTTTAACTAAAGTATTTCCTTAACAATGTTGAAATTACAGACGTTTTTTTAATACGAATTCCCAAATCAACAAGTTACTGGACAATTAATGGACAGTTAATTGGCAGGTAGTTTCATGGCCAGGTGAGGTCTCTTCTCTTGTTACTCCATGACAGATTAAGCAAGTAAATGATCTGGAAGTGATTTTAAGTGAACTTGCATTGCATCTTTACACTGGAATGCTCATTATGAGGGCCAAAGAGATGTCTATATAAATGACGAAGGCCATCACTCATCACTAAGTTAAAAAACAAAATAAACCAATTAAAGATTGCAAAAACTTTGGTAGTGGTCAAATCAACAATCTAGTACATTCTTAAAAAGAAGGAATGCGGTGGCTGAAAGGCCTGAAAACAGAATTTATCCTTCAACAGTCGAGATGACATAAAACATTTGAAAGAGTCCAAATAGATCTTTAAAAAAATCAAAAAAGTCTTTAGACAAACCGAGATTAACTTGTACCAGAATGATGGGAAAGAAAAATATGGAGAACCAGAGAGACAGCTGATGATCCAAAGCACACCACATCATCTGTCAAACATGGTGGAGGAGATGTTTTGGCATGGGCATGAATGGCTGCCAGTGGAAACAGATCACTACTGTCTACTGATGATGCGACTGCTGCGATAGACTCAGCAGGATGAATTCTTGAGTGTACAGGGCTCTACTCTCTGCTCAGAGTCAGAGAAATGAGCCGAGCTTAAGGACGAGAGTCTCTCAACGGAAAGCAAAGGGATGCTCTTCAATGGCCAAGTGAGTCATCTGATCTCAACCCAACAGAGCATGCTTTTAGTTATTAAATACAAAAGTGAATGCAGAGAGACCCACAAACAATCCACAGCTTCTAGACTTTAGGGAGTCACTGACTGCAACCCAAAATTATGTCAGTTTATCCGATTAAAAATAAAGCATACACGTGTGCAGCAACTTTAGGCCGGCTAATGCAGCTTTAAGAAATTGAAAGCATAAACGGGTATCAGCTGAGCCATCACCTGGACCTGGCTGGAGATCAGCGACTATCTTTGTGGCCACATTGGAATAATGCTACACTAAAATATTTGATATCTTTTTGTATAATGTACAACATCCACTTCTTTTATTGCCCTGTACTGATTCACTGTTACGTAGATAACTTAAAGCATTAATGCCACACACTTTGCTCAGTAAGAGCAAATGAAACTATCACCAGAAATGCTTTGCATGACATATTTTTATGTGTTTATGTTTGTGAAAGTAATATTAAAAAAAAGAAGATTAAAACAAAACCTTCTCAGCAAAATACTACTTACAGACTCTGCTGTGTGCCTGTTAGGCTTTACTGCGCTCACTGTTTCTGGGATTTTTAGCCTTTATTGACACAGAAAAGCTCAGAAAGAGAACAGGGGGGAGTCACGCAGTAAATGGCCTCAGGGAGGATTCAAACCCAGGCCTCTGTGACAGGCTTAGCGTGTACAGGTTGCTTGTTTAACCTGGTGAACTACACGAGTGCCCCGGTGCTCCTACTGTTAATTCCAGTTGCTTTGAAAGTTGGATACAACAATTTCTGTTTACTCCCGAGACTGACTGAAGTGAAATGCATGCGCAGACCCCTTCACATTTTCCATCACCTTTACACTCAAATCTGATCTGTCCTGTTATTAGGTTGTAAATTTAGTGTGATTTCTTTCTGCTTTATGAAAATTTGCTGATTTTGCAAGGAAAAAGAATGAAAACTGATTTCTGTGAGTTCGCACAGTGCATGGCTTTTTAACATTCACTTGTAAGAGCTGTTATGAGATGATGCAGATCTTGCGTGGCAGGGTGATGAACCAAAATAGGACGTGAAATGTTAACAACGAAATCTGTGCCCGCGATATAACAAAAAAGGCTGAAAAAAGTCATCTTTTCACACACACAAGCCTGAACTGAAGGCACAAAAAGATGTAATTTGCAAAAACTTTGGTTCATTAGACTTAAAGACTGAAGCCAACTCTGCATGCTCACTAATAGTTCAGGATTATTCTGAAAGCAGTCTATTAGTCATTCAAAAGGAAGACTACTGAGAACCACTGGACTGTGAAATTGTTGTCTTTGTAGTCTCAAACCTTTATAGAAGTGCTTTTATGTGCTTGATATGAATACAAACTCTGTTACAGCCTACAAACTTAAACAATGGCAGTAAACAAAATGCATTCACTGCAACGTATTACATGAAGTTAACTCCATCAATTAGGTCAAGTTTAAAACTTCTCAGCGCACTTCTGTTTGTGTGGTTATAACACGTGTGGGAATGTTGGCATACTGCTGTTCATTACTGCAAAGCTCCCATAACCCAAAAATTAATTTTATGTATCTTTTTTTTATATAAACTGATTTTATTGAGTGTTCTCTTAATTTTTGCAAGCAGCTTTTTAAAAAAAACTTAATTTTAACATATTTTAATGTTAGTCTCACTGCAATTTTTTTGGTACCATGCTTGTAAACGTATAATGAATAAAACACTTTGGGCTTCTACACAAGGTCAAGATCAGATGTCAAGTTTTCTGAAAATCTTGTGAACACAATAAATCAAGAAAGATGCTATCTAAGATTTTGTAATGTGTACGATAGATGCATCTACTTGAAGGCTGAGGAGTAGTCGGTATTTTTAACATGCGTGAATGTAGCGACATCACAGGTAAGTAGGTATGGTAAGGTAAGGTAAGGTAAGGTAAGGCCCAAACCTCGAGCGTGTTAGTGGTTTTCACTCACAGTTTATGAACTTTTTTTTTTTTTTATCTCTTCATGTGTTTGCAGTGGAAATCCACTCAGCTGCATTTCTGTTAGCTGTTTACATCCGTTTGCTTCCCTTCGACTTATATCATTGCCGATTTTAACATTGACAAATTCACTGTTAATTCTTTCTAGAGACCCTCTCACTGGCCACTTCATTAGTTACACCCTGCTAGCTCTGTATTGGACACCTTTTGCCTTCAGAACTACCTTAATTCTTTGTGGCACAAATTTAACAAGGTGCTCAAAAGATTTTTCTGAGATTTTGGGCCATACTGATGTAATAGCGTCACACAGTTACTGCAGATTTATCGTTTGCACATCTATATTTTCAGTTGTTGGACCATTCTCTGTAAACCCCACAGACCCTTGATCCTAGAGCAGTCTCTGAAATACTCAGACCAGACCGTCTGGCACCAACAATCATTCTACATTCGAAGTCACTTAAAGAGCCTAATGAAGGTGATGATACCTAAAGAACTGGCCAGTGGGTGTGTGAGTGTATACTTACTGGTATTCCCTCTGCTGTGAATAATGCTGGTCACGGCGCTCCAGGCTCTGCTCCAGTAAGGCACGATTCTCCCTCAGAAGACTCTGGTTCTGCTCTGCTAAGTGTCGATTCTCTTCCTCCATGTTCCCCTTCAGCTGGGTCAACAACTGCACACAAGACCATAAGTGCGATCAAAAATAAATAGCTTCACAAGAACAGAATATATTATTTGTTCTGCAAAAGTAAGCTTGCCTAATGATATAAACTATGGGTTATTTTTCCAAGAGGATGTGTGAGTCAGAGAAAAAAGACCTGCAGACAGAAAGGTACAGACAGTGCTTTGTTAGTCATACGGTTCATAAATACAGTCTATCTGCCAAAATGCATCTAACTAGATCATTAAAAATTAAACACGTTTCCATTTAATGCATGTATAACATTCTTACAATGTCTCTGCCGGGACTTTTGTGTTGAAATCTGGTAGCTTACAATGAATGAAAGAACTCCTACAAACCGCCATTAACCAAAACAAAGGTATATCATCCAAATGCCGGTCTCAACTTTGTAATTAATAATTAATAACTTTACTATCATGCCAGATTGCCAGTCATAGTTTCAGTTGCAGCAGCCAAATCTGATCAGAGTCAGCAGAATAGTCAAAAAGCACAATTCCACTCCCTTTGGTGCCAATACGAGTGCACACCGCAGGCCTGATTTGATCAATTAACAAGATTTTACTTTGTAGTAACAAAATAAATAATAATGTCAAGACTGTCACTCTCATGAGTTTGACTACTGAGCATACCTTTGCCAAGCTTCTCCCTTATTAAGATTAGCAGAATGGCTGATTTACCAGTGTGAGAAAAAAAAAAGAGGATAAGACAATAAGATATCCGCCTTACTGCAACTGTGCACAAGATTTCTGTTTTTTCCAGTTTAGTTTATTTGGACTATATTATAGTTTTAATACAAATATTTCTTCACAATTGGGTATATATCTACTGGCAAGATAAAAAGAAAATGCACACTCTTTTAATTCTTACACCATGTCATCATTTAACAAAAACTACACCAAAATGCCAAAGCTGTGCATAAAAACTAAGTACAGCAAAAAAACAAACACAGCATATCAGCACAAACACCTCATATACCCACTGTTAAGCACAGTGGTAGAGGAGTGATGATTTGGTCTCGTTATGCAGCCACAGTGCCTGAGCACCTTGCAGTCACTGATACCAAACTCTTCTAGAGCCCAATGTGAGGCCTTCTTTCCAACAGCTAGAGCTTGGAGCAAATTGGGTAATGCAGCATGATAATGATCCCAAGCACAGCAGCAAATCTACAACAGAATGGCCGAAGAATAAAATAATCGAGGTGTTGCAGTGGTCCAGCCAAAGTCTAGCCTCAATCTGACTGAGGTGGGAATTCCTGCACAATGATGTGAGAGACTGATAATCATACAGGATACAAGTACTAGAGTTTATTCCTGCTAAAGGTGATTTCACAAGCTACTGAATCATAGGGTGTACTTGGTTTTTCACACATTGCTTCTACATTTTGGCTCAGTTTTCGTTAAAGAAATATAGAAACAATGGCATATGTGCCATAGTGATTAGATTGAAATCATTTTGGAACCTGATAAAAAGATTATTTATTATTATGTCCTGATATGTAAAACCTTGAAAGAAGAAATACTTTTTAAAAACTGTCTGATATATTCTCTGACATGTATTATATATCTCTGTGTCAGCAAGAATAAATTATTAAATTAAGCATTTTTGAAAAACATTTCCAGCGTTTTGAAAAGATGAGTGTAGTAAGTACGATGCCACCAGAATAAAGATGTACCGGAAGGTAACAGGTGAGGTTTTTTTTTCAGTCTTACAGAATTCAGTTCTGAGTGCTCTGAATCAATAAAAAAGGCGATGAAGAACCTTTTGTAAGAGCGTGGGTGTGGGTCAGCTGCCCCCCTTGAACTTCTATAAAACCTGCTGCTGTTGGAACCATTTGGACATAAAAGCACATAAAAAAAACACATAACATATCTGCAGGGAACTCTATACAAACCAAGGATCTAGCTAAATAGCAGTTAACACTACTGAATGTCAGCTAAAAGAGACACAAAAAGATTTGATGATCCTGTAGTGACTGAATTGTCATGTCACGGTCTCAAAAAAAAAGATAAATAATAATTGCTTAATAAAACCTTACATGATGACCAAGAGGTCAGAGCTTTTCATCATCAACTGACTGAAAGGCAAATAACCACAAACCTCAAGAACGACCAGAAGAAGAAGAAAAAAATTACAACAGCTGCTCCGTGAAGCTATCTACACAAAAAAGAGCATTAAAAGCCCCCTAGATCTAGTTAAGATATTAAACTTAGAAATTCAAAAAGAATGCTTGTAAACCATGTTATTACATCCTACACTCTCAAAACACTTATAACTATAAAGATTTTAAAAATTAATAAGACGATATGGCCACACATTTACTGGACACCTCTTATAATTTCCTATTTGTGAATCTGTTTCCAATTATTTTGTTCTCATAACCCCAGTCCTCTTCAGTCAAGGCCCATTAGTTAGCACAGCTGCTGCAACAAGTTAATTGTGGGGTCCACAGACTCCAGGATGAACTTTGTTAACTTTCTGCTCCGTATTATATGATAATGAGAAGACTGGACTTGTGCTTCCCAGCATACAAACCTATCAACCTACTGTGGGGGCCAGAACACGCCTTGAGTAAATAATGACATGATTTAGTAAGATATAATCCTCACAATGATTGTAGAAAGAGTGTCATTTTTGTTTGTGTGTGTAGTATTGTTAATATTTAGCATTCATTTATCATTTATGATAGGAACCTCGCGCTCACTCACACAAACAAACCTTAAAATCCAGAAAGTCTCAAAGCACCCTCTTTGTGAAAAGGTTGTTATATAGTGTACAACACTGTGCAAAATTCTTGAGTCACGCCTCAGTTTCTTTACATTTTCTTTGCAAAGAACCAAACTTTCTTGTAATTTTTTAAAGTGGTCTTGAGCAATACTTCTCCAGGCTTTCTGAAGGTCTGCTTTTCACTTAGTTTTAATCCTGTCCTTGTACCTGATCATTTTCAGAGGGCTGTTTTTTGTTTTTGTTGTTTTTTTGTAGAACCACTTAACTCTAACCATCATCATTCAAACATAACAAATGCACCTAGCAGTTTTGTGTCCACATATAACAGACAACTTAACAAAGAACCAATTTTGGATTGTAATTTTAGGCAATTTGTTACTAGCGGCATGCTGCAAAAAGCACATAATTTGTTCCCATTTCTTTAGTTGAATCTATGAAAAATGCCAAAGATAACACCAACTGATGGGCACAAAATAGCATTTTTGCACCAACAAGGTGATTCCCAAAGAGCTGTTAGCTCAAAATGTAGCACGTCTTGCGTTGTGTGCACTGGAAAATGGACAAGTGGAGGACAAAAGAAGACGTGTCAGGCTTGAAATAAACGTATCTACAGAAGATGAACAGCATCTGAATGTCATGTCCTTAAGAAAAAGTAAAAAATATAACATGTCACAGGACCTGAGAGGTGTATCTGGCCCTTCATTTGATCCATTTATTGTTCACTGAAGCTTCATCAGAATCCTACAGACTCTGTAGGATTACCTAAAGAAGATGGAGCGTTTTGGGCATTTATACAAGGGCAAAAGCAGCATTGACTTCATTAATTGCAAAACAGTAATTGTAAAAACAATTAGCCCTGACATGAAGTCAAATTTCTCTGTAGCGTGCTTTTCTTCTCTTCGGACACCTGAGCTGTCAAATCATGACCCTGAGCTGTCTGGGTTTTTTTTAATTATGTGTATGAATACATTAGTCTAAATACTCATGTGGAATATACTCTGTAATCAATGAAGTCTAAAGAAATATAGCAACCTGCAACCTTGTAACACTGAAAAGTTTCCCAGTAATCCAATTACTTGGAATTGTTAGTTTGATTGCCTGTTGATCCTGCTTATCGGTTACATTTGCGCTTGTGCTACAGTTTGTGTGGATATAGAAATACTTTGATTTTTATTACACAAAAGGACAAGAACACGATGGAAACTGTATCCAGGACAGAAACAACTGCATTATGCTGCTAACACAACTTCAGCTCTTTGCAAACACCTGCACAGATAGCATGCTAACGCTGAGCTAGCCAAGAACCCAGAGTGATGTTAAAGCTGAATGAATCCTGACCCCGCCCAGCAGCCAGACCCTGAACTTCAACAACTAACAAACAGATGAGCAGTCAGGCTGCGGCCTCTGTTTCTAGCTCTTCATGTTTCTACAGTAGAACCACTGCGGTAATCACTTTAAAGTCTCTTTGTGCTGGTTTTCAGAATCTCTAAATTCCCATCACTAATAGTTAGATGAGTTATTATTACACACTGACAGTATTTTCAGTGTCTTCATTGTTATTTCATATTTATATGGGGTAACCTACTGTATCCTGGGACCACCGGCCACCAGCATGTTAGAACCTGAAGTGTTTGAGCGATCGTTCATGAAAATGATTCAATTTAAAGAGCAACAGCTTCCCAACACAAAGTCTGAAACTCATTAACACATTATTGCTTTTTATTTATTGTATGTTCTAATCTTTAATCTTTGTTGGGTGGAGTTACTTCACTGTTAGCTGCCCATTACTTCCCATAAACTCACTTCAAAAGCAATATAACCCACTGAACCATTAATTTACTGGTATGTGGATTTTGTAGCTGTTGACTTATATGCAACCTTCATGCTAAGCTAAGCTTATCTGATTATCTGTGGTCCCTTTCACCTCCAGCGCCGACCTGCCGTCTATCTTTTCCTCATCATTTGCCTCTCTCTCCTCTTACTTTCTGCCTACCTCTCAGCATTGTATTGTCTGCAGAGGTGTGGCTGTGACTGGTCTCACCTGGCTCAATCATCAATCACTCTCCTTCTGCATTTAAACCCCTCACTATCCAACCAGTCTTCGCCAGATCGTTCTGCTGGCTGAGTGGTATTATTGTTCAAGCTCTCTAGTGTTTACTTGCTGTAGTCTCCTGAAGATTTCAAGTGTGTTTTTTCCTTTTGGGATAACCTGTGGTTTTTCTCCCTCTGCTTCAGCAAGATCTCCTCATGTGCACCACCAGCGACCCTGTCTACATTTACTTATGTTTGCAATACCCTGCCTGCTGTCTCTTATTCCCACAGACCCCCCCTTTTGGCCCCTCAATTGAGTTTCTGTTTGCAGTTTCTTGAACTTGTCAATAAATCATTTAAGTTGATCATGGAGTTGTCCTCCATTTTTGAGCAGTAACTTTAACACCCACATCATATTTAGATTAAGTAGTTTTTCATTAAAGTTATTCAATCCGAGGTTCCCTTTTTTAAGATTCAAGGTTTTGTCAAAGTAAAGAAACGGAATAGTCGGCAGCCGTCTGCTCTCCTCAAACTATTTTGTGTATTTCTCCATATTGACAGACCAAACGTCCTCTAGCAGCGTTTAAAGCAGCAGGTGATACAGGAGTGGTTTCATGAGCAGCTGGATGAAGCAGCAGGACAAAACATCTGCTGGCTGACTTTTTAAGCCTTTTATAGTGAGACAGTTTGCACCAATTTTATCCCTCAAACAATTTTAACAATAGTCAGTGATGGTTTGACAGCACTGCACAGAAGGATAAAGCTGTTTAGAAGGCAAAAAATGCCCCTGCTTTTTATTAGCTACTTGGTATTCATTTACTGTTTGGACCGATGTATCATTTTGGTCTGATATGTCAAGCTGAAATTGGCTTTGTATCATGTATTAGAAATCAGTCAGCCATTGTTCCCCACTGATGATATGAGACCCGTTCCACCCAGACCTGAACTATGTAAAATGCTCTCTAAAATCTGCAGTGAATTCCTAATAAATGTTGTTTAATTGCCCAGTGATACTTTAGATACATTTTCTTTTATTTCAAGAGGGTAATGTCTCCACTGTGAAGCACTTAATCCTATTACAGAACACCAGTTCTGTAACTGCTGTGTGTGTCTGTGTGGATACATTTCTGTGTATCAGCTCATACCTGGTACTGGCTGGTAAGCCGAGCGTTGCTGAGGTCCAGGCTTTGGTGTGTTTCCTTCAGGGCACTGAGCTCGCCCTCCAGCCGAGTCCTCTCCAGCTGGGAGTTGTTCAGCTCTGCCCTCAGCACCGAGCCCTGAGCCAGCAGCTCCGCCTGTGACGCCAACCACTCCTTCTGGTGGGCCTGCAGCCTGCAACATTGACACGCACGGCCACTGTTATGCGCTCTTGTAAAGTGCTTTGTGTCATTGTTTACTCTCTGATTGAAGATCACAGTGTTATTATCCAACACAAGGAGTCTACACAAAGCCAGACAACAACAAACAGATATTATCTCGGACAAAATGTTTAAAGAGCAAATTCATTCGGCGTTGTTTGAAAAAGGAGTAATCATCTCTGTATCATTTCGTAATGAGGACAGAAAGACTGCAATAATATGAAAACATCACTGATGGAGGTATTTTATATGCATTTAAACAAATCAGTTACAATCAGATTAAAGTAGAAACTTAGAAGTTTCAAACTTCTTATATTACAGACACTTTATTAAGTACACTTTGATGATACTATGTTGGACCCTGTTTTGCCTCCAGAACTGCTTTAATTTTTAATAGCATGGATTCAACAAGGTGCTGGAAATATTCCTCAGAGATTCTGGTCCATATTGATATGATAGCATCACACAGTTTGTCTGCTACACATCCCATTCCCACCACATCCCAAAAAGTTGTTCTGTTTGGCCATATGAATAAATGAAAAGGGGTGGACATGGTCAGCATAATTCTCAGGTAGGCTGTTTTTGTAGAGTTTCAGTTGTTAAAGAGATCCCACTGACAGGAGAGGGTTTTAGTGTGGTCTTCTGCTATTATAGCCCATCATTCAGAAATGCTCTTCTGTATACGTTGGTTGTGATCGGTTGTTATTTGAGTAACTGTTGTCTCTTCTAAGTAGCTCATTCTCCTCTGACCTTTAGCGTCAACAAGATATTTTCATCTTTAGAACTGCTGCTCACTGGATATTTTCTCTTTTTCTGACCTTTATACAACCCTAAAAGCATGTAACAGACACACCGATCCACAATGTTTTTAACATGATTTCACACTTGTGTCTCTCCAAATCATGAAATGGATGCAGAAGTTGCAGTAAGCTGCAGTACCAGCAGAGGAAGATATTTTATTTCAAGCCAACGTGAAAATAATCACGGGAAAGCGTTTAAACAGACATTACAAACACATTTACATGGAAAAGCATATCAGCCACTTAACTTAATCGTTTCTGGCATAGAAACACCCTGGAATGTACTTCATACCTTCATACTTTGGTTACTAGCGCCTTCCTGGTTTTAAATATATTAACTCCACCTGCTGGTACTACAACTTCTGCATGCGTATCCATTTCATGTTGTGATATCAGGTGGCTTTATTCACCCTAAAGATGGTTGTGTGGTAAAATCCCAGTAGATCAGCAGTTTCTAATATACTCCAACAAGATGCCACGTTTAAAGTCACATAAATCACCTTTCTTCCCCATCTGCTGCTCAGTCTGAACTTCAGAAAGCTGTCTCTACCTTCTGTTCAGAAGCACTGACTTGCTGACATGATCGGCTGATTAGATCCGTTTTTAACAAGCAGCTTAACAATTGTACCTAATAAAGTGACCAAAGAGTACAGCTCAGAAGCCAAATATAATTCAACCAAAAATAGAAAAAACAAAAGTGCTCGCACTGGACAGTTTAACTACAGGAAAAGCACACGTGACTAAATTCCACATGGGGAATGTTCTGGTTTTTGCGCTGCTGGCAAGTTATTAATTCTACCTGTGCTTTCCCTCCTGTGACAAGTCAAAATATTTACTGTGCAAAAAGGTGTTTTGAGACTCTGGAAATTAGTTTTTGGCCACTTAAGGGCAGAAGAAATAAGTTTTGTTAGGTAAATACAACACTGGCATTTTAAAGCCACAGCAGTTAACTAACCACAGCCATGGAGGGCGTTATGCTTCATTTAAAGTTGTTTCTGTCCACCTGAGGAACTTTATAACAACTCCTGGTTGGAATGTCTGATTCTTCCGTTCATATATGTTTGGCAGCTAGTCGCTAACCTTGCCTACCTGCAGTTTGGCATCCTACTGATCAGGTAGTGTACAATGTTTTCGAGAGGTGTGCTTTCTGTTACAAATACCTGTTATTGTTGAAAAAAATAAAACAGACAATAAGAGCGCTGTGGCTGAATCAAAACAGTAAGGCAGCCAGACAAGCTCTCGTAGGAGCAGCAGAATCTGTAGGTTCATCACTACATCTGACTCGTTCCATCATTAAATATATTTCTCGAAATATAGGTCATAGCGACTATCGAGAAGTTACTCAAAAAATTAAAATAAATTGTTACATTATACACAAGTCTAATTTTAATCTATTTAATATTGTATTTTTAGTGTTTTGTACAGTATTTTTAGTTGAATGCCGTCTAAAAACGATTCCCTGCCTTGGCAGCCACGTATTTGCAACAAGCAGTCAGTAATCAATTGCATCAAAAAGATGATGACAGTTGATTAACTAATTATGTCTCACAAGTATCTCATGATTGTAGCCATTATTATCATACTGTATATCAATCAGTCACTAAGAGAAAATATAATGAGAAGCATTCAAAATGGTGTCAAACTTCAGTAAGACTGAGCTGCGGCTTCAAAAGACACAAAATGTTTATAACGAAGGAAATGGTTTAAAATGATTTAAAAGGCTGCTTTTTATAAATGTACCTATTGCGTGTCTGCTTTTAGAAAGAAGCCTTGAAAAAAATTATT
>VURO01032169.1:0-11099 GCA_015108175.1 Pelvicachromis taeniatus | reverse complement strand
GGGGGGGGGGGGGATCCAGTACCCTTCTAAGATGACCTAGTTCTGGCAGAGTGATTCAACCCCTATCCATTCACAAGCCCAACCCATTCCAATCTTTTCCTTTTCCCCTTACTTCCTCCAAAACTGCCCCCTAAAGAGCCCGTTTACGTCACAGGGACCAGATCTGAGTGCAGACTTTCAGCGAAAGACGCAAAACTCAGCCACAAGCCCAGAGAACAAAGACACAGCGCCGCAGGCCAGTGTGAAAGTTAACAAATGACTTAATTAGCAGGTTCTACCTCTTTTAAATTGAGTCCCTGAAGATCTACTTATTTCAAAGCACATCTGCTACACTGTGTAAGGCTCCAGGGAGGCAGAAAAAGTGTCATCGCTTCATTTTTTTTTCCCACCTCACACATTTTTAATGTGTGAAAATTAAATAAAAAATCTTGGGTTTTTATTAAACATGTTTTATAGAGACAGTTTTACTAGATAAGCATGGAGTGTAAGGAAACAACTGGAAAAACTGATCATTTCACAATTTCATTACAGCCACAACTAATTCTTGTTTTCATTATCACCTTATCAGCAGTTTTTGCCGCCTCAACTAAATGCTTAGTGTGTGAAATGTTTAAAGGGTGAAAAACGTGAGCCTGTGTATTTATTGTGCTTGCACTGTCTCAAAACTTTAGGATGTTCAATATTCTGTCCCACACCAAAATGAAAACAGCAAATTAAAGCATTTAAGAAGCTTAAAAAGAGAGCATCTGCATTTTACTTAAACAATGAACCCATTTTAGCATAGGAATAAAGTTTTCAGTGGAAATGTCTTCTAATCTCCACTGTCAAAATGTCAAATCTCATATTGTATTTATGATATAATTTCCGTTAATTCATACTTGGGAGGCCTAAACACAGTTTAAAAGAATACATTTTATAATAATCGTGTTGATTCGCTTTTTGCACATTAAATATGTCATCATAACGAAGTGACGGATGCATGAAAAAAACAGCCACAAAAAACAAAACTACACCTGCCACAGGCCTGTTGGACAAATAAAACAATGGCACTTTGTGCAGGTCGAACACTGCTGCTAGATAGTTTTAATAAGCACTCTGATTTAAAGCATCATTACACAACTGCAGGCAAGCAGAAGAGCTAATTGTTCTTCATAATGGTTCATGATAATGACTCAGTCTCTGAAGTGATGCAAATGTCTGCTCTCTCACCTTTAGTAGTCTCGCTCTCCCTCACCAAGAAAGTTCCTCGTCTGTTCTGAGGGTTGAGAAGGAGCCTCTCCGAGTCACGTCGAGTGATCTTCCCAAAATACCACCTGCCAAAGTGGGCCACAGAGAGCGAGATCAGTGACAAGCTACTACTGAGCATCTGGAGCAGCAATGCAGAGCTACGTTTGGATTATATGTATGAACAGTATGTCAGTGCTCTTTATGCTTATTCATAAACCTGGCCTTATCATGCATGGATCATTAAAATGCGTGCAGAGCACAACTTCATGCAGGCTCTGCACTGAAAACCAGCTTTAGATGTAAATAAACTGCAGGGTAAACCGCACGAGGAGAACAAAGAGTGGATAATGTACTCTTCTGCTTGGATGGAGTCGGACGGAGCCACGTAGTTGCTGGGGATATAACCGCTCTCTCCAGTTGTCAGGGAGCGAGCGAGCCACCAATCCCCTTCTCTGTGAGGGTAAAGAGAGAGACAGAGAGATGAAAAGAGAGTGAGAGGCAACCATAAACCGAAAAAAAACTGAACAAGGCAATTCTGACATGTCTTGGTTATAAGATATTACGTTTATTCAAAATCAGCACCATATTTCATTGATGAGGAACAATGCTTCTAGCTTGTCTTTTGCTCAAAGAGCCAAGAATATAAGAGGGTAAAGAATTTGATTTAATGATGTAAACTGAGGGAAATTGCGCATGTGTCGGGGACCAGTTTGAGCTGTAGTTTTGTTAGCAAGACTATGCATTCATTTGTCAATGGTTTTGGACTTAACGGGATTTGTGGTGAGTGAGAAAAAAACTGAACATTACTGGACTTATCCCAGTAAATGCATCTACATGACATTTAAACTGTGCCGTCTGATATGATCCATTCTGTGAAATTTCCACGTTGTTTGACTGAAAACCACAGTGCCATTTACACTGCAAAAGTGAAACCTAAATAAAAAAAAACAAAAAACCTGCAGACCTCATCCCGTAAATAAATAAATAAATAAAAAATATAAAAAAAAAAATAGGTAAGAGGGAAAATAAATGCAGGCAACATTTTATTCCACTTGTAGTCCCATCTTAAATTCAACTCTAGCTCTATGTAGAAACATGCAATATGCTTCATACATGAGATATGGAATTAGTCTGTCTCTATTTACCACTTCACAATGGAGCAAATACAAGGATCAAAGGGACGGTGAAGAAAAGTTTGCATGAGTATTTTTTTTTTTTCTATTGCATTAAATATTACTGACCTGAAGCTGTACTTTTTCCTAAGAGAAACCATGAAGCATGAGAAAGAAAGAGAGGGAGAGATAACAGACACAGCAGACACATCAAAATGCGGCAAGGAGACACAGCAAGGCACAGACAGATAGCAGAGGAGCTGCATAAGCTGTGGGATTACACAGCGGGGCTGTTTTAACTTTGAGTTTCCATTTCAATGGGGGACTCTCATACTATAGGAGAGTATGAAAAGATTTCATTCATCTTCCATATATGTCCACTTTGTCTTAAAAATACAGTACGGCTAAACCCATCTAACTACAGCCTACCACACACTGAGTACTGCTTTGTTATACTTTATTATGTATTTATTCTAGTTTTCAGCCCAATCATGTAGTGCCAGGCTATCAATAAATACCAGCAGAGCAGACTTATAGCAGGAAGTTATGGAAAGAGCTCATAGGAAAACAAAACAAAACACTATTGTTCTGATTGTAAACACCTGCAAGAGAATTATGCTCCAGATGTTTTAGCTTAGAAACAGTGGCTTAAAGAAAAAGAAAAAAAAAACCTGCAAAAAAACAAAAAACCAAAACAAAATGTAATTTCACTTAAACCTGTTTCATATCTCGGTACAAAATGCTCCCTCTGAAGTCTCTTAAAAGATTATGATGATGACGGTTGCTCATGAGGAACAGAACGCATTAGCACAGAGCTGTTCTGCTCACTTTTAGTAAACAGATAGGAAAGATCGCTCCACAGTTACCAGGCTCTGACTATCACTATGAGTGTTCATTCATGTACACATAAGTGCGCGTCAAAGATCATGTGTGCACCAAGAAATCTGTTCATTCACATATCTGTGACTGTGTGGCATCACTATTACAGTTAGTGGGATGACTCTTGATTCTTACGTGTTGTTGACAATCTGCAGCCGGTCCCCTTTCCTAAAGGTCAGATCAGATGCTGTTCGCGACTCATAATCATACAAAGCCACAAATGTAGTGACGCCTCCTGAAAGAGACCACGCAGAAACAGAAACATTCATTTGGTGAACAATACAGACACTGAAAAAAATGACATTTAGCACACAAAAGGGTATTTCCACTTAACATCAATGACACTGGTTTAACAGGGCTGGGAAATTTATTTTATTTTAAAGGTACAATTTGGTTTCCATGAGTTATAAAAACAAACAAACTTAAAAGCACACCACTGTTCTGCATTTAGTTTAGCAAAGATTCTCTCATTTTGTCTTAGGCCCAAACCCTCTCCCTACCAGGCTGTCATCAGTCAGTTGTTCAACTAAATTTGAAGAAGAAGAAGAAAATCATCATTTAAAAAAACCAGTGGAATAATAAAAATATTTCCAAAGTTGATATATAATGAATAACGTGTGATTGTTAGCACTGTGACCTAGCCCTTGAATTTTCAACTTTTCAGGGTTGGATGTTGGGTTATTCTACTGCTGCTCTGAAAATGGATCTGAGGCATAATGAAAAATATTGACATTCAGACAGCATCTGCCTGATCGCCCTTGAAGGACAAAGCTATGATATCAGTGGGGTTCTATGTAGCTTTATTTAATGAACCTGAGACCTAAACTGGGGAATTCTTCAGCCAACCATTGATTGGCTCATTAGGTGCGCAGCAGTAGGCTGCAACCAGCAGAACTGTTCTTGATATACCAGCAGGCCTTTGCTCTTTGGATGGAGCAACATAAACCCAGCCATCTGGCCAGTTTAGGCACATTACAGTTTAAATATATCCAGTAAATAAAATATGGACAGCGTGACATGTGGTACTTCAAAGTCAGAGAGAAGTTTTTAAGTCGGGCACTTAGATAGTGAGAAAAAAAAGAAGAAGATTTTAAATATTTTTCTGTGTAAATGTGATTCATTATTCATTATTTTGCTTTTTTTTCCCCCACGTTGGGACTTTTGCAATCTCAAACTGAAAACAAGTCCGTAGGCTGACAGAGAGACATCAAAGTTCTCATCAGACTTATTGAATCTGTTTCACAACCACATTCACACAGGCAGTTAGCTTGTGTTGGCACAAAGACTGGAACCAAGAGAAACAACAAAATCGGCCTTTAAAAGCACTTCTAAAAGCTCACTAATTATACAAGAGGTTACTGTTTGTTCCCACTCAGTTCTTTCATATCAGGGTACGATGTGTTTCTGTTGCCTGCTGTGATTACTTTAGTTAAATTTGGGACTACTGCTTCACTGTAGTTTTACTTTAGTTTTTTCACTTGAATCACCTGATTCATCTTCTAATTCTACTCTACTTTTTTATATTTTTATAGACTCAAAAAAAGAGTGACTTTATATATTTCGTATATGGTCTTTTTTTTTTAATGAGAAGCATTTTCATGGCTTGTTGTCAAGAGGCGCTATATGAATAAATGTGTCCATTTTGCCCTAACTAACCAATTATCATAATGTTTTTCCTACCTGACAGAGGTCCTCTATGAGGTGATGTGACAGTTCCTGTGTGGTCCACTCCTCCGAAGAGAGCCAGCTCAGGAGTATTTGTTGGGGCGTGCTGGTGCTGCCCTTGATGCCCCCGCCTGCCTGTTCCGACGGCAGGGCTCCTGTTGGGTGTTTGGGTCTGCTGGGTGGGTCCCAGGTGGTGGAAGTGCCCGCTGTCGGAGCCTGTGCCTATGGTACCATCCAGACTCATGGAGCGCTGGCCCGGCTCCTTGGGCTTGCTCTTGCCCGCCCCCATGTGCAGACCTGGGACCAGAGCCAATGATGAGTAAGCAGCACTTTAAGGTCCGAAGTGGCTTTGCTACCGCTTCTGTTAATCAATAAAAGTCAAAATGCATGCAGTCACTGTATACTGTACACCATGTACACTGCCATAAAAAACTACCTAATACCAATTCAGTAAGTGCTTATTTAGTATTTTTATTGCATTTTCAATTTCATCCAACATATCTGCGGGTCCTAGCAGCATAATGTGACTCAGAGACAGGCATATCAATAAGGATATTCCTATTAATATTTAAATGCAGTTTGACCCACAAGCATCCTAATGCAAGCCACCATGAAAGATCCCTTAATTATTGATAGAATTTAAGTAGACATTTTAAAAATATATATATTCCTTTAAATACAATGTTCATTTTCTTAATTGTTTAATAAATCTAGCCATTTCAGTGTGACTACAAATGTACATTTTAAAGACGACGATGAAAAGAAAAATGAAGTTCACTCAGGAAAAGGAAATGACCCCATTCACTCTCCTAAAACAAAAACTCCTCTTGCTGCTAGCATCGCATTCATTTTAGCTCTCCGGGTCTGCTGTTGAGTATCCTTGGAGCTGCTCCAGGTTCAGTTAAAACTGTTTAGCATGCAAATACTCCAAGAAGAGGGCACATAAAAACACGCATAGATTCAAGGTCGTTCCTGTCTGATTCAATCTGTTTTGAATCAATAAGCATTTACGTGGAAAACAAAGCTTCAAACAAAGGAGCTGTGGGCCGTACTGAAGCCGAGTGTTAATGCTGCTGAGTTGACAAGGACGCAGTTTCATCTCCAACAGGTAATTATACTGCTGCTTCTCCTTCACATCCTCATGTAGAATACATCTATTACAGCCTGATAAATGCAACAAGTCAAGAGTGCGCCTTCATCCTGAGTGCAGACAAAGACAAACATGCTCAGACAGTCAAGTGCACCCACAGAAAGTTAGAGTGCTTTGTTCACACACCAAGACCAATCCTCCCCTCCAGGCATAGCGGCGTGACTCACTGCGAGACAGACTATTTCAAGCCAGCTGAAACAGAGACAGTCACACACACATGAAACAGTCTTGTTCCTTTGGAACCGAGAGTGCCTCTGTTCACAGACAGAGTGTGTGCGCTTCTGTGCATTAGCAGCTGTTCCTTGGTCTCTGGGAAACTAAGCTCAGTCGCACACTAACACCCAAACACAGTTGTGTCTCACATCCTTTTTCCAGCAACCCGTGGATCCTTATGAATGTTTCCAACACACTTGTGTGAGTCTGACAGACAGGACAGAGAGTGTTATTAACAGGGAAAGAGGAAGGAACTGGCAGCGGCTGTAAAAAGAACGCGTAGGTGGTTGTTGTATACTGCAACGCGGACAGCTGAGGCTTAGTGGGTGTTTTAAGTGTGGTGTGTGAATATAACTTAATTACACAGGTACGGGAATCCTCAAAGACATCCAAGGCTCCCACTGTGAAGCTGTGTTGGCGTGTAAGCTACCATGTGCGTGTGAGTGTACGCGAGCACGAGCGATTTCAAATACGAGTGCAGTCGTGCAAGCTTTGCTTCAGCCCCTGCCAGGATGTAATTTGGAGCAATGGAGGGGTTAATGTATCCCATGGTGCAACACTGAGTCATACAGAGACAAGCTCATAGGGCTACAGAAAACGATGGACAGGGAAGTGGGAATTGTAATAACAAACCACTCAATTTAAAGAGCTAGTTTAGACATTAGTAATCAACGTTATGGCCAGTTGCATTGACCACCACTAATGATCAACATCCTCCTCAATGTGAAAAGAAAAAAAAGACTGGATACGCGCAAAGTAGTCCCTTACCACTAATCACAGTCCTTGCAGGTAATAGTTGAGTCACTTGTGCAAAATATCCACCGTACAGTCAGTCAGTCAAGGCACAAGAGAAGTGAAGCAATCAAAATCTGTATCATCCACTGCAGAATTACTTAAAACTGCCTTAAAAGTGCCAGTGCTTTGAAAAATGTCGATTAAAGCATAAAATTTACTTTACATTTGGTCCGACATATTTTGGTTGGGAAAATGCTAAATAATTCAATAATGAGTCACCAAATCTAAAAATGTCATCCTTTAAGATGTGACACAAACAAAAAAAAAAAATGCTAATCCTCAAATGGCAAGTGACACTTTCTACACACCTCATTCACACTTTTTATTCCATGCCTAAACATTTTCATAGACACACGGAAACTTATAATTTTGCCCTTTGTTAATTCGATGTGCTATTAGGAGACTCCCTAGAGGATTGTGCCGTCAACTTCCCAAATGGCAAATGAACCGCTTTACCTCCATAGACACAGCTGCCCCTAGTCAGACTGCAGTTTTGGTCTACGTCTGTGTGACTGGAAATTTATTAAAACTTCATAACATACCAGCCATCTTGTTACGTACACCTGTTCATCTGCTAATCAATGCATGTATCAGCCAGTCACATGCTAGCAACTCATTATGCATTTAGCCATGTAGGCATGGTCAAGACAACCTGTTCAAACTGATAATCAGAATAGGAAATAGCATGGTTGTTTGTGTCACATAGACTGAGCTGAGCAGTTCAGAAACTGCTAATCTACTGAGTTTTTCACACAAAGCCATCTCTACGATTGGTATGGCACGGTATGGTTAATGGTCTGAAAAAGAGAAACTATGCAGTGAGTGGAAATTCTCTGGGTGAAAGTGCTTTGCTGATTTCAAATGTTAGAAGATAATGGCCAGGCTGCTTTGAGCTAATTGGTAAGCAACAGTAACTCAAATAATGACTCGTTACAACAAAAGGCATTTGGAAGAACTTCTCTGAATGCACAAGACATCAAATCTTGAAGCAGATGGACAACAGCAGCAGAAGACCACACTGCGAGCCCCTCCTTTCGGTTAAGAGCGGGAAGCTGAGGTTACAATTCACACAGGCTCACCAAAATTCCAAAAATGGTCTGATGAGCGTCCATTTCTGCCGTGACATTTGGCTGGTTGGGTCAGAATTTGTCATCATCCTGAAAGCACAGATCCACCCTGCCATCTATCATAGAACACCTTTGAGACAGGATGTTATCCTGTTTTTGTTGTTCCTCACTCTCATTTTAAAACCAGAGGTGATCGTCAATCAGGTCACCCTGTTTCTGTAATTCATTTTAAACGAATGCCTTTAATCTTTTCCCCTTTATTTTTGACAGTTGTTTGCAACTACGTCTGTATATGTTTATGTTGGAATCAATGTCTGACAATACGTTTGACTTTGTGTCTGTATGTTTGAGCATGTATACTCGCCTTCAGTCTTTTATTCATACTGTAAAACACTTTGTGCTCTGAAAAGCGATACTATGATACTAGTGTTGATGTAAGCCAATGGTATATCCACAATAATGTCGACTAACGTCAGGTCTAAAATCTTTAATTGCTGTGACCTTTCAAAACCATTAATGCAGTCGTATTTCTATCATTTTGATGAATCCCAGTTATCGTGGTCTATGACCGATTCCACAGAAAAACATTTTGATCCAAAGGAAATCAGTAATGCCACATGTCTCACACATGCCAAATTTACCACAATTTTACCACTTCAACTTCATTAGTATATCAACCACAGTTAATTTGGACACTGCACAGATATCTCCCTGGTGGTAAATTCAGCAGGGTAAGCACTTGGCAGAGGAGTTCAATACAACTCTGTTTTGCTCATTCTGGCTTTGATATGGTCGCAAATTGATTTGGAAAACATACTAATCATTAGGATCAATCTGAGACCGACGAGGAGAAGTAAGAATTCTCACACACGGGTCTCAGGTGAGCTGCAGTGTCCAGCACTTACTTTGGTACGCAGAGCAGCCTACAAACCACAGCGCCCTCAGAAGCCTAAAAGCCTGCGTGTTTGTGTAAACAACAGAAGTAGTTCTGTAGCGGAGCCTTGTGCCTTTTCCTAATATGGTGTTGGAGTGGCCTAATAACAAGTGGTAACATGTGACCACATCAGGACAGGGGTATAAAATGAAGGACTATGGATGGGTGACAATGGAATCAGATGTTGTAGAGTCTTGCAAAGAAAAGAAAAAGTAACATCTGGAAAATATTTGAGAGATGAGGTGAAGTTGAGTATGGAGTTTTAGATAAAGCAGCAGTACAGAGGAATGTGAGAAGCAGACTGCACTACACACCTCGACTGCAACAAGAACAGGCACCTGAGCAGCAGGAGGGCAGGGTGGGAGGAAGGAAATGAGGAGAGAGATCAGGGAGGAAGATGGAGCGGGGGAGCTCCATTTTCATGGTTTTCCAGGACTAGAGATGCACAGACTGAAATTTTCCTTGGACTATTTTCCAATTTGCAGATCAATGGAAAAACATGGAAATGGCTGATGCAACACTAGCAGATTACTGAGCCCACTGTTAGCTTTATGAGGAAGCAAGATAAAATTCCCTACCATTACATATTGCTTGCACTTTGTCTCATGGAAGACAATATCTTGTAGTGTATCAGTTGATGTGACCTACATCACAGGCAGGAGTGTAACAGTTATCCAGGTTCACTTTATACCTCTACTTTTGGACCAAACATTCAGTTCATACCTCAGTTTTTCTCGTTGACAAGATGAACAACAAAAACAGGCGAAAAAAAATAGCGCAGGCATACCATCCGCTATTGTGATATAATTTCAGTTCAGTCATTATTTGACTGAGCTTTAAGCCTCACATTAAACTTGCCAGTACAGGAAGATGGAAGTGCAGAATTATATTGTGTTTTTTGTTGTGAATCTTGGTTTCGGGTGTTAAAACTGTCCCTTAACAGAAAGACGATTCTGGGCCTTTCTGTGTGGACTCTGCATGTTCTTCCTGTTTCCATGTGGGTTCTCTCTGGAGATATGCATGGTGATTGATTAACTGGTGAATCTAGGTGTGAGTATGAATGGTTTCCCATCTCTCGGTTAACCCTGCAACAGATTGGTGACCTGTCCAGGGTGTACCTCTCCTTATGCCTCTGGCCCCATCACATATGGTGTTAATTACATTTTTAGACAAGTTCATGTCAGGCTAAAGAAGAAGGCTGGCACAGAATTGAAGATGCCCAAACCTGATCAGGTTTGGGCATCTGACCGATGCCGAATCTTCTGATTCGGTCATGACCGAATCAGAAGATAAGTGGTCAATCTAGCAAGAAGGCAAAACAAAATCTCTTTCAAACGGAAACTCATGTTGCTTTGCACTTTTTACCAAATAATCACAATAATAGTATTAAAAATATTTTTCTTTAATCATTAACTTTACAGGAGGAACAATGCGGTTTTCGTCCCGGCCGTGGAACACTGGACCAGCTCTTTATCCTCTCAAGGATATTTGAGGGTGCATGGGAGTTTACCCAACCAGTCTACATGTGTTTTGTGGACTTGGAGGAAGGCATTCGACCGTGTCCCTCGGGGTGTCCTGTGGGGGGTGCTCTGGGAGTATGGGGTGTCTTGCCCGTTGCTACGGGCCATTCGATCCTTGTACAACCGTTGCAAGACCTTGGTCCGCAAAGCCTGCAATAAGTCGAATTCGTTCCAGGTGGGTGATGGGCTCCGCCAGAGCTGCCCTTTGTCACCGAATCTGTTCGTAATTTTTATGGACAGAATTTCTATGCGTAGCCAAGTGGCGGAAGGCTTTCGCTTGGGTGGTCTCAGAATCTCATCTCTGCTTTTTGCAGATGATGTGGTTCTGTTGGCTTCATCGAGTGATGGCCTCCAGCTCGCCTTGGAATGGTTCGCAGCCGAGTGTGAAGCGGTGGGAATGAGAATCAGCACCTCCAAATCCGAGGGCATGGTCCTCAGCCGGAAAAGGGTGGAGTGCCCACTCCGGGTCAGGGACGAGTCCTTGCCCCAAGTGGAGGAGTTTAAGTATCTCGGGGTCTTGTTCACGAGTGATGGGAG
>VURO01032160.1:0-10064 GCA_015108175.1 Pelvicachromis taeniatus | reverse complement strand
CCCTCCTTTAATTTTTTTTTTTTTGATTTTTTTTTTTCTCCCTTTTTTTTTTTTTTTTTTTGACGGCTCTGATTTGGTATCTGATAGTTAAATTAACATGGATCGCCTTTTTCATAACTTAAACTTTTAAATAGTTTTGATATTCCTGTTCACCTACAAAAACACTCTGCACACTCATAAATATCAGGATTATCATAAGATTCGTTAGCAAACTATAAACACTTCTAAACTCAAACTGGCTGACAACTAACTTGGTTTTCAGACTTTTAGGAAAATAATATTGGACCATGTCATGCATTTGTTTTGTTTTTCTTTTTTGTTTGTTTGTTTGTTTGTTTTTTGCTTTCTTTCCCCCCTCTGGCTGTATCTGGGTGGCTCAACATCCCAGTTTAATATTTGTTAAATTAAGGTTTTTTTTGTTTTGTTTTGTTTTTTCCCCCATTTCTCAGCTGTACAAATCGCCGGGTCCAGATGGCACATCAAGCAAAGGACAGAAGATCCACATGCAGCTGTGGGACACTGCAGGACAGGAGAGGTAAACTCAGCTCTAACTTCTTGATCTCTAACATTCGTGTTTCTCCACTAAGTGTTTTTTCTTCCTCTGAACAATTTCAGGTTTCGAAGTTTGACGACTGCTTTCTTCAGAGATGCGATGGGTTTCCTCCTCCTCTTCGACCTCACAAATGAGCAAAGTTTCCTCAATGTCAGACACTGGATGAGTATGTGTCCTAACGTGTTGAGCTGAAAACATGTTTTTAGTCAATAAAATGAAAGATTAAACAAATCGAGCATGAAAGTCAGCTTGGTAGCTTTCCAGTAATCTTGCTGACAGACAAACAAAGAAACCTCCACATCTGCTCTGCCTTATCAGAGAAATAATCTGTTTCTTGTTGACTTTGCACAAAGACTTATTATGTCCAACTCGTGCAGTTTGGTTTTAGACCCAAAGTGTAATTAAACTTTTAATCTCCCTCTTATTACCCTTTCCCTTCCAATATTACTCTAACCCCAGCTGTATCGACTAGTACGTGAGTGACAACTTGATGTGTTTGTCACTATTTAAGATATTTCCATGGAAATACAACTTTATGCATTTAAAAAAAAAAAAAACAAAACTCTGATTGTTTCAGGTCAGCTACAGATCCACGCATACTGTGAAAATCCGGACATCGTTCTGTGTGGGAACAAATGTGACCTGTCGGACCAGAGAGTGATCAGTGAAAACCAGGCTCGTGAACTTGCCGAGAAGTACGGGTATGTCTGTCTGCCTGCCTGTGATCCATCTATACATGAACCTCTCCCTCAAACATTTGCCAAGGAGGCAGTGTCCGCTTTGTTTGCCAAAGTTTGTGCAGGAGAATGTTGAACTAAATTGGTCCTCCTTGAAAAACAAATATTTGTGCACACGTGTAAAATATCCTGCTTGGGACCCACCAGGCACACCTTTACTAAAAATATAAATGATGCATTCAAGTATATGACATCTCTGCACATCTGCCGTGAATGTATATGTGATGTGCTTTGAGTGCTCAAGTAGAGTAGAAAAGCACTGTATAAGAATCAGCCCAATTGTCATGACAATAACATTTCATTTATATCTACAAACGGCATGATGTCTGCCTGGCAACCACCTAACAATGGACTAAAATGACATTTATGCAGTTGAGAACAACCTCAGCTTTGCAGATGACCCACAAACATTTCCTGAATTATTATTAATTAATTAATGAAGTTATTTTAAATTAATTTATTTACTTTTAATATAGTCCGTGCCATATTTATGTTAATTTATATAAACAATATCTTACACCCTTATCTCAGTGTGGTTAAGTATATCAGTTAACCAACAGATCAAACAATACTCTAGCAGTCCGTGTACTGTCGTATTATTTTATCTGTGTATTTTAGTGTTTTAATAAGTACACAGCAGCAGATGGGTATTCCAAAGATGAAAACATTTCTAGTAAGTCAGTAAATGAACCTTTTTTGCTGCTAATTAGTTTAAAAATAACAGTTTGTTTCAGGAAAACACTGAGCTCCAGTTCACAAACTTAAGTAACATGTTTGGTTCCACAGCTCTGCCCATAAAAACTTAAACAAAATGAATTCTCATATTTTTATCTTTAGCATCATGAAAGTCTTGTTCTGACCAGTGTGGTGCTCGCCAGATCGCCTTCACTGCGTCAAACCGGCGACCCTTCAGCTTGAATTTCATTTCGGGGCGGAGTCAGGTCTGGCAAATGGGGCAGGTGGGGAGGGTAAAATTGTTTTGGTGTGCCCTTCTGTGAGTTGTGCGACGTTCAGGTCATTTAGATGGACGACTCTGGACCAGTGTTTCATTTCATTGACCGATTTTTGCTTTTTATGAGCAGTCACACATTTTTTTTTTAATCACACTTCTACGTCAACAAAAGGTTAGAGCTGCACTATAGCTGCAGTTTTTGATCCCTGCTTTGTAAATAAAACCTGTTTCCATGCAGAATCCCGTATTTTGAGACGAGTGCTGCAAACGGGCATAACGTGAGCCAGTCCGTGGAAGTCCTGCTGGATCTCATCATGAAGAGGATGGAACGATGTGTGGACAAATCCTGGATCCCCGACGGGACTGTCCGAGCTAACGGACCCTTCACCCCAGACATCTCAGAGGGCTCCGACAGAAACAGATGTGCATGTTAGGTTGATTTTAAACATCTGTGTCCATAGTGTGGGTGGGAAGTGATGACGAGGTGGGAGTCTGTATATTATTATATGCTCTGTGATGATCATTTGTGCCATTTAACTCACACACCAGCGTGTTACACTTTTCCATCCAGTTTGTCAGTACTGAGTTAAATGCTTTTGGATTTGGGCATTTAATTTGAATTGATTTAATGAGTCTTTTGAATGATTAATTCATGCCGGTTGTGATTTTGGGATATTTATTTCTTATGATGAATAGCTTAAATTTCCAGATCATATATTGAAAGGCGAACTGCAATGCCACATGTTTTAAAAATATACTTGCTTTAGAGATAAATTAGCTATTTATGGAGCTTTAGGTTATGTTCTACTGATGCTCTTCTGTATGTTCAGCTGTAATTTCACCGGCACCACAGCAAGAGGAAATGTAGCTCACAGCGACCATCCGGTGTTAGCTAGATGGACAAGTAACACTCTTTATTTTACTTCCTAAATCTTTGTGCTTGTTTGCCTGTAAAATTACAAAACTCTGTTTCACTAAATCATCTAAACTTTATTATGTACAGTTAACTCCAATAATTACTAAAAAGAAAAGCTATATTCAGTAGTAAGAATGAATTAAATAAAGTGATTAAAAACAGGGCAATAACTCAGGAACCGGAATGATTCAGGTTAACTATCCTGCAGCGGACAAAGACGGATGCAGACATTTTTTAAAAACATCAAACTTTTGTGCATATTTTGACTTTTTTGGGCTAAACATAATAGTCAGTTTTATATTTTGAGCTAAAATGTCAGTGTGTGGATTTCCAGATTATTTAGAGGAATATCTTGGAGACTAGAAATTACCCAATTGGCTTCTGATTAAATAAATGCAGAAGCCTATTGTTATCCCAGTGATCGCACTTCTTTCAGAAGAAAGGCTTTGATTAATTTCCTGAATCTTACCCGCAGAGCCAGATATTACGTCTCTTTTGTTATTATGCCCGCTGTTTCAGTTTTATCATCATTTGTAGCATTCATAAAGTCTCTTGAATGGATCCCAAAGACCTTGACAAATATTTATTACTCCACAGGTGCGTATTATGAAGGACGTTCAGCATATCCAGGCTTCCTTGGTGTTGCCTGGTTTGATAAAACTTCAAACCCCAGTGGTGTGGTGGGACAATCAGGCTTTCTGCTTCAGACTCTGAGCACGCTCGCATAAAAAGTTTTTGAGACCTTGTTTAACGTCTAAAAAGAACATTGCAGCTGTGAAGCTTTAAAATATTCAAACATTACTCAGTGCGTTCCAGTCTGATCATTTCCCATCACTTTGGTTTGTCGCCAGATTAAACTGAATGTAGATTATAGAATTACTGTGATAAATTGAGAAGGACGTCACCTAGGATTTTCAAACTGTTACTGCTACTATTGAAAATGTCGGATGAGTTGAAATCTCAGTGAACTTTGAAATCAGAGGTCAGAGCTTTTAATGCAGCTGTCTTTTAACCTGACTATATTACTGTGGTAAAACAAGCAAAACCCGGTCTGGACCAGGTTATGTGGATTTTCTGCTTGTTTATACAGTAACGTTCCAAGTGCTGAAGTGCACGTTTCACACATGAAAGCTGCAGAGCCTTACCTCACTAACACAAAGCCCAGCTGTAAAGTTACAGCAGTGCTAACTGTTCCTCACACTGTCGCTGAAGTTCAGGTGGTGATGCAGAAATTTCACATTGGCTGCTTGATCCAAATCTGTTGCTAGTCTGTTTCACACTGCTGGGATTGCAGCTACTAGAACACAGATTAGAAAATCAATCCGTTGCATTTTTAGGCGTTATTCACCATATTGTAATATCGGTGTTCACACTAATCCGGTGGCAGACTGAGCTGATTTCCGCATCTCCTTTAGAGGCTATGGGGGAAAATAAATATATTAACTTGACATTTATTTTACTGCTGAATGTGATTGTGATGATTGGAGATACAAAAATTTCCTGCAGCATTACACTCAGTCTTGCATTTTGCTGTTTAGATCTCTATCACGTAGTGACTGAAGTTGGTGGTACTCTAAAGACTAATTTTTATGCAGAGTTAGAGTGAAACGATACATCAAAAGCATCTTTATATATGAGTGTACGCAAAGCCTGAAGCAGAAAGTTAACAAAGAAAGCTGATACTTGGGGTTTCAGGTTTCCTTAACCCAGGTAACACCAAAGTCTGGCTATGTTGAACTTCATTTGTAGTAATCCCCTCTGGCTTCTACTTTCACTGTGTGTGGATACTGTTTATTGATCTGGTGACATGTGGATATAAAAACAAAAGGACCTGTCGCTGTTGCTTAATTCTCAGATTTCTCTTGGTTGCAGACTTTTTAAAAGCAAACAGTAAGTTGTTGAATGTGTTTAAAACTGATACGCTCGGATGCTGTATTATATTTAGGGCAATAAAATGGGGCTTGCACTTTAGTTTACAATCAAGGTATCCATTTAAAATCATTCAGATCAATTTTTATACCTCTGATATTTTACATTAAACACTGAAGTTACATTTTATTTATGAAAGGCTAAGGCTGATGTTTTAGTTGAGTCACATTATTTGTCACCGAAAATGAGATTTGATAACATAAAAAAAGGCAAAACTGAAACGTGTCATATTGTCAGTTGTGCCATACTTTCATATGCAAAATGTGTAAATTATATCCAGAAATAAACATTTGTATTTATGTATCTGTTGACCCTTGTATCTTATTTTGTTTTTATTTTCAGATGCTGAGTATAATTAATACCAGATGCTTGTTATGTTATCTGTGCCATACTGTACAATACTGACACTGATTTATTTTCACTGATTTTTGTACAAACCCTTTCAGACATTTGATGAAAAATTAATACACATGTCTTTAGACCGTTCAGAATACATTAGAGATGGTGACTTCTTTTCACCATTTCTGTAGTAGGAGACCACTTCAGTTTTCCTACAGGCCGCTACAGTTATGGCTTCCTGAAGCATCAGATTTATATAAAAAGTATGTTATGACTTCTTAAAAACAATAAATATTTCTGAAATAAAGGTTTTAACAGCAGGACTTTGGGTGTAATCAGTTAATCACATGGCAGCAATTCATTTAGGCATGTTGAGATGGTCAACATGACCTGCTGAAGTCAAATTAAGCAATAGAAAAAAGGAAGAAAGGTGATCTAAGTGACTTTGATCATAGCATGGTAGTTTGTACCAGACTACTAATCTGCTGGAATTTTCCCACAGAAACCTCTCCAGCATTTACAGTGAATAGCCTGAAAAGGAGAAAATTGGCATATTAGTCTGGAAAGGGTTACAGAGGTATTTTAAGGCTTTGGGACTCCTGTGAATCACAGTGAGAGCCATTAGACACAAACTGACAAAATTTGGAACAGCGGTGAACTTTACTAGAAGTGACTAGGCTACCAAAATTACTCAAGAGTGCTTGAATGCCTCATCCAGGAGGTCACAAAAGATCCCAGAACAACATCTAACTGCAGGCTTGACTGGCCTCAGTTAAGATCAGAGTTCATGAATCAACACAAGAAATGGCATGGACAAAAATGGCATCCATGGGAGAGTTAGAAGGGGAAAATCATTGCTGATAAAAAAAGAACACAAAAGCTCACATTTGCCAAAAAATATTATGATGATCCCCAATATTGTATTTGTCACACGTTTCAGATGATCAAACAAATTTTAACTCAGGAAGGGAGCAACTAGTTTTTCATAGCACTGTAGCTATCATTGAATCTAATAAAAACTACCATGAAAACATTTTCAAACAATTAAAACTAAAGTAAAACGAGAAAATTCACTCTGGAAAGTGAAATAAAGGGAAAAACAAAAATTAATAATAATGAAAAACACTAAGCGGCTGAGAATGGATGGATGGACTAATTATAAAAGACAAAACTATTATAACCCAGCGTTGTGGTTTTAGTTGCAATTGTCCTCAAGTCCTGCAGAGGGCAGCATTGCGCCTGCGTAGCTCCACCTGCGAGATTGTCGACGCGGTGAAGAAGAAGCAGCAGCAAAACAATCAGAGAATAAGGTATGAGACGTTTTCATTGTGCAGGTTTTTATTGTATACAATCAAAACCAGGCGCAAGATTTTTAGATTTATTGCAAACAAAAGTTAATATCGGTGTCATGACGGCGCTTCCGTCCGAAACCAGTTGCTTATTTTTTCTTATTTTTAAAAGTTTTCCTTGACTTTTAGCTAGCTAACACGAATGGTTTTGTCAGTACATGAGTGCTTTTTGTTTGTTAATTAAACTGGCAAACACGCTTAAATAAACTTCACGTGAAACGTACTCGGTCAGCTATTTTATATTTTATAAGTAAGGAGTTGCTGTCGCAATGAAGACTGTAGCTAGCTAACGTTTACTTTACGCCCTGTTTAAACCTCTTCTTAACGGTTCCCTGTAAAAAGTTGTGTAACACAGCCAGCAGGCAGAGCTCTGCTAAATGTGGAGACATCTTTGATTCTGCAACACATCCTACCACGGACGGTGATTTCTGTAAGTAGTCTTCGGGAATACCTTTCCAGGCTTCTTAAAGGACATTCAAATCTGCGCTTTGGATGTTAGCTGCTTTTTATGCTGTTCTCTGTCAACATGATCCCACACTGCTTCAGTAATGTCGAGGGCTCTGGGGAGGCCAATCCATGACTGATAGTATTGCACTGTTTGTGTTTTCTGTGCAGGTGTTTTTACAGTGTTGGCAGTGTGTTTGGGATCATTCTCAAACGTCCTTTCCTCAAGAATTGCTTCTTGACAGCTACTGACACCATTTCTCATAAAGCTTCAGTGAACAGTAGATGGATCAGTGTTTTGGAGATAAAGTATCTGAATTTCAGGAGCGGGACCACCCCTCCAAACACGCTCCTTCCGGTTCTTATCTATATATGATCCCCCAGTTCTTCAAGCTGTTCGTTCTCATTTTCGTGCCCCCCCCCCCTACCTCCTCCCCTTTTCACTTCTTTCACTTCTTTTTAGTACATCGGAAACCGCCGCCAGTCCCGTACGAGGCCCTCCCCAAACCGCAGCTCAATTCATGTTTAAGCCATTCACCGTTATCTACTAAAACGCTGTCAAACCTAAAATGAGGACGTGTTCCCAGCGAGTGAAATGATTCATGTCTCGGGTCCTTTTTCAAGTCTTTGCTGGAATTTTACTTTTTTAAAATTTTTTGTCTCTTAAGAACACAACTTTCTTTTCTGGTCCTGTGACACTTCAATTCTTTTGTCTTCTACTTGTCCAGTTTCCTAATTTTTCAAGGGCACACTGCACATCCTGCTGAGATATATCAAGTTTTTTGGCTAATATTTCTTTGAGGTTCACCTTATTGGTGCAAAAATACTATTTTATATCTGTCAAACTGTGTTATCTTTGACACTATTCATAGATTCAGTTGCTTGAAGATAATATTTTAAGTAGTATTTTACAGAATTTTCAGTTATGTGTAGACAACACTGGTTCATCCCTTAGCTTAGGTGCCCCTTTTGACGCTTGAATGATTTTATATGTCAGTGTTAAATGGCTTAACAAGTATTGGATTAAAAATGAGTGAAAAGCAGCCAATGTCCAAAGAAAGCCCTTCAGAAAGCCTGGAGAACTATTTCTCAACACTGCTTTAAAAGAATCAAGAACATGCTTCCTTGTAAACAAAATATAAAGAAATGAGGGGTGGTTCCAGACTACAATAGTGTATCCGTCTTTGCATGTTTCACAGGTCCATGCAGGGGCTGGACCGAGCACTGGTTCAGCCCCTGCATTTATCTTCTGTCTGAAACGAGCCGTTTACCTTCTCCCTTTAACTTTGTTCTGATGCTCCTGCTAAACACAAGTGTTGCTACATGTACCTGAGGTGACTTTTTGATAAAGACTATTTCTTTCATAGAAAGGCAAGAGTAGAAAAAAAATTGGTCAGAAACTGAGCAATAAGAACAGTTTAAATCCTGAGTTTTTATTTTTTCTCAGAGGGATTACTTGAATGTGATCTAACCTCATTATTTGAAGCTTTGGCCACGGTTAAAGAGTACAGTATCTATAATTCTAACAGCATTTATATAATAGAAAATGAGGAAAGGTATAATAGATGCCCTCTAAATTGATGTTGGTGTGGTTGGTTTGTTTCCTGATCCACAGGATAAACCTCAGACAGACACATGGCGTGCCTGGTGCAGATGATTGATGTATAATCGTGTTTTATCCTCACTCTTGCAGAATGTCTTTCCATTTCTGCCCCCAGTGTGGGACAAAGTTACAGCCTGAATTCAGATTCTGTCCTTCATGTGGGGAGAAACTTCCCAGCTCTCAAAGTCCATTTAAATCTGAATCTGTGAGCTCAAGTTTCTCCTCACCTCAAAGAAATACAGCAGCAACATCTGTAGTTAACCTAAGCCTCACTCCAAGCACGAGCTGTGAACTCAGTACAGGTGAATACAGGTGGCAGTATGTCATCAAATAAATACTTAAAATGCCAAGTAATTTAGCTTTAACAATGTAATTTCTCTCTGTGTGCAGCTCATGGATTTGACACTTTAAGTTCATTAACAGCTCGTCCTGCACTGCGAAGGACCCACAATGCCCTTCGCCAGGACAGAGAAGGTAAATTCAAAATCTGACGAGATCATACAGGTGAACATTTCTTTTTCTAACTTCGCTCTGTGTTTCACTATGGGAATCGCCTCGGCGTGACCAACTACGGAAGCTCCAATGACACCACATCTGTCTATGACAGACCCGTCGAGCCGTGCTCAGGGTTCCGCCCCCTCATTCTAAGACTGCCGACCAGCCCCTCCTAACTCGCTTTCTTGCTGTGAGAAACTATACTGCTCACAAAAATTAAAGGAACACTTCAAAGAAACACATTAGATACATTCAATATGAAGCTGGATATCTATACAAATAACAACAGGGCAATGTCTTAGGAACAAAAGGATGCCAAGTCTTTTAATGGAAATAAACGTTTTCTGCCTACAGAGGGCTCAATTGTGTAGACACCCTAAAATCAGAGTGAAATGAAGATGTGGCAGGCTAGTCCATTTGTTCAAAAACTTAATTTCTGCTACTCAAAATGCTTTTCAGTATCTTGTATGGCCCCCACGAGCTTGTATGCATGCTTGACAACGTCGGGGTATGCTCCTAATGAGACGACGGATGGTGTCTTGTGGCATTTCCTCCCAGATCTGTATGAGGGCATCCCTGAGCTGTTGTACAGTCTGAGGAGCAACCTGGCGGCGCCTAATGGACCGAAACATAATGTCCCACAGATGTTCTATTGGGTTTAAGTCAGGGGATCGTGAAGGCCATTCAATTGTTTCAATTCCTTCATCCTCCAGGTACTGCCTGCATACTCTTGCCACATGAGGCCGT
>VURO01032158.1:0-14870 GCA_015108175.1 Pelvicachromis taeniatus | reverse complement strand
TGGGTGGGGTGTGTGGGTGGGGGGGGGGGGGGGGGGGGGGGGTTTTTGTGACATTGGTTCCAAAGCGATTGGCAAAAGCGCAGGCTTCTTCCTGATTGGTGGGGATTTTGTGAGATTAACCAGCGGTGATTGGCTTACAAAAAACAAACAAAAAAAAGCAGGCGGTGCTGATGCCGTCCTATTGGGTGATATGGTTCTCGTTATCGCTGGCGTAGTCGGCATCTTCGTCCTCGTAGTCGAAGTCGTCGTACACGTCGCCGTTGCTGTCGTCTAGCCGGAGCTGCTCCTCCTTGATTCGCGGCTCCTCCCCTTTTAGGCCGGGCATGCTGGGGTTCTGGTGGTGGTTGGCGTTGGGCTCGGGGCTGCTGGACATGCTCGAGTGCTCTGATGGCATCTGGGGTGAGGGCATCCCCGCCATGGATAGGGCACCTGGGTAAACGACGCCTGCAGAGGACAAAGGCAGCTGACCCTGCTGCCTGCACGCACAGAGGAAGAAGGCTGTCAGCACATGAAAGGCAGCGCGCACATCACTATGGAAATCACATAAATGCTGCGATCCGTCCCTGAAGACTAAAAAACTAAATCCCTTTCTTATCTACGCGGTAAATATAAAGGTACAGGCTGCACTGACAGTTTGACGGGTTCAGTCTTTTCTGCTTAAACACCAACAGTGATTCTTAAAGCGTCGCCTCTGAAACATTTACAGTCGGTGCGTTTATGAACCGAGTGCATGTTCTGGGCTACTTTCTGAACACTGTGGATGAAACCTCACGGCCTGGCCCACACAGAGGGCACCATTTATCCTCATGTCTTTTTGCTTTATTGTAAAATGCTTTTTGTTCTTTCAGGAAACAACAAAAAAACTGTATTCAATGTGGATGTCTGTGCGCATGTGTGGCCTCTTAAGTATGCGACCAAACTTTCATGCAAACGGCTTCACAAAACAGGAAAAAGCCACATTTGTCATTTTTACTCTCTGCGCTGTTTGTAGTTAAAGCCAAGTGTGTTTATTCAAATGATGTTTATGTTTCATGAACCAAAACTAAACTGATTTATTTCTCTCATAAGATTTTAGTTTTTGGAACAACGGTTTGATTTAGTGACAGTTTCAAAGACAGGATCCAAGCATATAAAATTAATAATACTGTAAACGTTCAGTTCTAAGTGGATAAAACCATATAAAGTATATAAAACTGTAATTGTTGTTTCCATTGAATCGTTTTTAGGAAAATAAAAAAAATCAAATCAAAGGAAAAAAACCCACCCAAACAAAATTATCTCATAACCCCAAACACTCACTGTGAGCAAAGTAAGCCTGCATCCTTCAGTTTCATCTTTGATATTATTATTATTATTTAACACAATTGTATTTACATTGTATTTTAAAAAACACCCAAAACAGGAAGTTGAAACCGCGCTAAAGGAGAACATCTCCTGCTACTCAGCATCGTGTTGTCTCGCCCGTCCCGACACAAAGGTCAGTTGGTTAAAGTGAGGGGCGGGCCTCGCTGCAGGTGGGCCGCCAACAATAAAAGGAAATCGTGAAACTGTGCGCTGACTTTCTTTCTCTAAAATTTTGCTGCAATCCTTTTTTGTTAGTAATTCATTAAAAGCTCTGCAAGGTGGATTTTTTTAGGCCTTTGATGTGACAGGAAAACAAAAAGGAAAAAACAGTAAACTGATTAAAATATAAAGTATAAAGTCAACCCCCCCCCCCGCTCACCCCACACTGAAGTACTGTCTCATTTCCTGCCTGCGGGACCTCATGATGGCCTTGTACTCGCCGATGCGCAGCTTCTTGCCGTCCACCAGGCAGGTGCGTTTGGGCCGTGGCTTGTACTTGTAGTCGGGGTATTTTTCCAGGTGCTGCTTGCTGAGCCGAGCCTGCTCCTCGTAGTACGGCTGCTTCTCCAGGTTGGTCATGGCTTTCCAGCGTGAGCCTGGACACACACAGCGTGTATTGTTAGGGATGGCTACAGGGAGCTTTTGTCTAAGGCAGGAAACGTGTAAAAGTGTGAAATGTGATCAAAGAACACGACGACAAACAGCAGCACAGAGCTGAACGATAATGAAACGCTGGCGTCGATGTCGCTGCGCTGTGAGCGCCGCTGAGATAATGTTGGACGTTTCACCCGGAAAGAGAACGCATAGAGCGCTAAAGGAGGTTAATGAGGGCAGCAGCGGGGACGACAGGTACTCATCTCCGCTAATGAGGACTTCACTTAACCTGCTGTCATCTCTCAGCTCAGTTTGTGCTTGTAGCATCAGCGCCCTGCGTGTGTGTGTGGGTGTAATCTTAAGCACGTCTTCCCCCCGTGCATTTCATATCTGGTCTGAATTTGCACTTGACTACTGTATGTTTAATGGTTAAAAGCTGTCAGCGCTTGGCTGTTCGCTCTCTCGGTCTTTCTCTGTGTTCTGCGATCTGTTAGCAATCGAGAGAGAGAGAGGGAGGGAGAGGGAGAGAGAGCGGGCTTATTAAAACCAGATTTCCCTGTGTTATAAAACGCTTAGGAGCTCTTTAAAATGTCAGGGCCGATCCCGGCGGTCTGGGGGAAATGTCAGGCGGCCTCGCGCTGCTTGTTTAATGCATAATGAATTATATCATCATTTGTCGACGCTGTGCTCTCCCCAACCGTTCATTAACAGCGCTTACACAATGCCACTGCTTGTAAGGAAATCACAATTAGAGTGTGTGTGTGTGTGTTTAAGAAAGTGGAAAATACAACCCTTCCTTTCTCTAGGCTTATTCAGGTGAAAGGGTGGAGCAACGCCACTCGTCATTCACACCGTGCCAGTGTAGGTGTGCGCTTTTTACCAAGGATCTTGCTGATGTTGGAGTTGTGCATGTCGGGGAAGGCCTGCAGGATCTTTCGCCTCTCGTCCTTGGCCCAGACCATGAAGGCGTTCATCGGCCTCTTGATGTGCGGCTCGCTGGTGCTACGACCCCGAGCCTCTCGGAATATCCTGGAGTCCGACACGCTGGGGGAGCCTGGGGAGCCGGAGACCCCAGGGTCAAACATATGTACGGAGAACTGCTCATCTTTTGTTCATTGGACTAAAACGCTGGGAATGTTTTTTATGGGTGAGAAAAATCTGTTGCTCATCAAGCTAAAAAAAAAAAAATCACCGAAATCGTTTTTCTCATGTCATAAAAAAGCACGACTGACTCACTGATCACAAGTTTGGACACACAGAGTTACTCTGTATGCTCAAGTTCATATAAAGTAACTGTTATTTTCTCTTTTTTCAGGAAAAAAACCCCAAAACGTATAATTATGAAATTTATTGACAACATTAAAAGTCTTTAACATCTTTATTACCCCATCGCAGAACAATCAGTGAGCGACAAATCGTGGTGAGACAACAGACAAACAGCAAATTGGTAAATATGACCTCATTTGCAGGCAGGCTGATATCGGTTAATATAAATATTTGGCAGATACACGATACCAGCCCTGGAAGACTTTCATCTTCTTGTCATCTTTCATCAACACTCACAGCCTTTTTCTCAGTTTAGTGACTCCATGTATAAACTGTGTATGGCGTGTGTGTGTGTGTGTGTTTCCCTACCGTCAGAGTCTCCGCTCATGGTGAAGTCCAGCATGGCGTGGCTGAACTTGTTCTCGGCCTGCTGCTTCAGCTGTTGACTCAGACTCTCCAAGGCAGCTTTGTCCTAAACAACACAAACAGTTCACAGTTGCAGTCGGTCAGTGACTGAGTCAGGGAATATGTGAATGAATGAGACCGCAAACCTGCAGTGATGCCGAACAATTTCCTTTTGCGCCCACAACGAGTCATTCAAGTCATTCTTGTGACTCTCCGTCTCTGATTTCATAACTGTGAAACGCAACGACTGTCTGATGTTTAAGCGTGTCACCGTTTCAGTGACCGGAGACGCCGATTGTCTGTCGAGAGATTCAGGAATATTCCTCACCGTCCCCTTTGATCGGGAACAAATCGTTTTTCTCTCGATACAGAGGCTGCAGACAAATGGCGGCTGTAATTTAAGTAGAAAGGCAGTTTGTGTTGTGGTTCATTTCGGTGTCAGTTTGTGGAAGCATCAAATTGTTTGAGTGCGTTACGCCCGCATGCTTGAACACACATCTGTGTGCATGTTTGCATGTGCAAGAATGTTGATTACATTCACTCCTATCTGGATGTTTACCGCTTTGTGTGTACACTGCATATTCTGTGTGTACAATGGATTGTGTGTGTGTGTGTGTGTGGCGACTCCTGGCAGCCACCTGCGAGAGTGGAGTGCTGCGGCTTGCCTCTCTCTTGCAGAGGCCCCCAAGGGTCGACGCATTAGAGAGAGAGAGAACGAGAGAGTGCAGCACAGACGAGAGCGAGGCCACGCCGCACGGCCCCCTGGGTATTTATTACAACCAATAAAAGGCTGATTTACTGAGCATTTACATGCTTAATGCAAGCAGCCGGCACACTCTGCGCTAGAACTTGACTGCCGACGAGCACACGCGCTCGCACACACGTACACAGAAGCGCACCAGCGCGAGCGTTTTACAGTTTAATTATACGATTAGGAGCGCTACCCAAAACACTGTCGTCTTCTAAAACAACCTTCCAAAAAGTGTCCCTCTCCATTTACATGTGACCCTGGCGAGCTGGCTGGCTAGATGGAGGGAGGGCAGAATGATAATGAAATGCATTTTCTCTGTTTTTAGTCCAATAGAGTTTAATTGTTAGCGATAATTTCCTCCCCAGATTGGAATAAATACTGCTAAAAAGACAGGAAGGGAAGCGGGAGAATAAACGCCAGAGGCGCCCAGCGAAACATGTTTTTGCGAGCCTTTTAAAAAGTATTTTATTTGGATTTTTGTATGTTTTTATAAATGCTCAATAACCTGCCGATGGGTCGGAATTATCCAGCTATTTTGCATGCAAATCAAAAATATTTTAAGAGTCTTCCTCATGTCGCACAAATGAAAACCTCATTCAAACTTCCTTCCAGAAAAAAAGAAGAGCACAAAGTGTGATTCTCACGTTTAGATTGTACGATTAAATGTGCTGTTTCCAATGGTTTTATGCACCGTGTGTGTGTGTGTGTGTGTGTGTGTGTGAGGCAGAGATGGAGATGAACAGGGAGACAGAGTGGATGACAGCCTAGTCTGACATTAAGCCCCAGTGTGGTACATGAGAAAAGTGGATTGAATGGCTGACACTGGAGCCAAGACACAAAGTAGCGACAAAACTAATCCTGCGTGTGTGTCATGGATGACACTGCTGTATGTGACGGCGGGGAGCTCGCCTGTTTCGCACAAAGCCAAAGGAACGCAGGAGTCGAGGTGAGCGCGTGAGGACGCAAACCAGCGACGATTTACAATTTAAACGATTACGATTTTTTTTAAAAAGGACAAAAAAATTCCCAGAAAAAAATGATTTATAGTAACAAGATGGCATGTCAAAAAAATGAAATGTAAAACAGACATAAGAATTTTTTTTTAAGTAATACAATATTCAGAAATTGTCCCGTTATTATTAAAAGGTGATTATTATATGATCCCGCAGAAAAATGAAGCACAATAAAAACAGGAAGTCGTCAGTGTTGACGCAGCTCTTTGTGTGCGGACCAAACTGTAAAACATGCTCCCCTATCCGCTGCTATAGTGATCAGATTTCCAGTTCTCACTGGCTGCAGTCATGTGTTGCTGTCTGTGTACAATGCTCAGATCAGTGTGGGTTAGACACTTTGAAACGTGTCACATCAAAGTAAAAAAACTGAAAAAAAAAGAGGGATAGAGCTGTTGAATGTCAGCAGTGCAGATGCTTCCAGCACGCTGTTACCCTGCATGTATCCACGTTTGTGTGTGTGTGTGTGTGTGTGTGCGTGCGTGCGCACCAGCTGACTCCCAATGTGTTTAACAAATAACCACAATTTGGCCACGCTGCCGAGGAGCCGGCGCCGTCATTTCACATCACTGTCTCCTTGACGCTCTGCCCCACACACACACACACACACACACACACACACACACACACACACACACACACACACAGCCCTGCAGTGCGCCTTACAGACACACTCATTACCTCTGAGATGCCTCTGGTTTTACCTTATCTGGCCCTGTTTAGCTTCAACACATTTCAGCGAGAGCATTGTACACCGATTTACCTCCTACATGGTGCAGCGAGGATGGCATATGGCAGGACAAATTATTACACGCTGACAATGAGACGGTACAGCTTGTGAGGACTTTGGAGAGTCGGGTGGATTTACAGTATGTGTTCAGTCCCAACAATTCACATTTTTTCCTGGTTTAAAATTTGTATTTATGTGTAAGAATCCCCCAACCACTTTTAACGTAACTGAATACTGAAATAAGGTCACATTTAGTGTTTTACTGTTTTTTACAGCGTGGTAATACTATAGATCTTTTTCATGTACTATAAAACATCATTTCTACTGTATTTTCTATCATAGTGTGATCAAGCAGACTTTGACCTGGCGTGGAGTCAGAATGAAGCTACGTGGGAAAAAAAAAACCCCAAACAAAATACAGAAGTAAAATAAGCCTTCGATCAGCCGTCACACTCGCCCTGTCGTGTCCTGTTATGTAGATGCAAATTAAAGTGCTTTACCTTGTCTGAGCGGCCGTTGTTGAGGCTGAGGTTGCTGACGGCTGCCACCTTGGCATCCAGCACCTGCTGCTCTCGCTTCAGCTGCTCCTTCATCTGCCGAGCCTCGGCGAAGGCCTTGGTCACCGCCTCGTGGTCGTTCAGGTAGGCTGTCGAAGACAGCGACGACAACAAGTCTGCTGAGACGCAAAGACAGCAAGCGACACACACACACACACACAAACACACACACACACAGGGCAATCAATTAATGTGGATAATCATGTGGAGTAAATATGTAGGTGGGGCTCATGTTGAGCATCTTCATTTCCTTCATAAGAGAAACACTGAACAACATTTTTGCTTTAACAGTTGAGCTCGGACGGGAAAATGAACATGTCTTGAGCGTGTGCTTGTTTATTTTTAGGAACCTGGCCGGAGGTTTTTCATGCAGAATAAATCTTCTTCTGAACCGTGAGGTAAAGACATTAACATACACTTGATGAGGAGAGTTTGCCAGAGCATCTGTGTATGCCTCTCTCTGTGTGTGGACTCGCACACTCACACAAACTGACCATTTGACTGTTGAGCTGTGGATGTGAGTCAGAGAGCGCCCCTAGGTTGCCTTGTTGCAAGCTGCCCACCACCTCCCACCTGCCATCAGCCTTAAACACACACACACACACACACACACACACACACACACACACACACACACACACACACACACACACACACACACACACACACTCTAAACCACTGAATATCCTTTAAACGACATTAAAACACACTTGCGCACATCTGACGGCTGCGACTCTTTTCATCTGAGCCTTCACAGTCCTGCTTTGAAGAGAGGTGGCCACACTCATCACAGCTAAAAAGTCCTGCTAATTTTCCCAGTTGTGAACATCTGCTCTGCAAAGATCACATCTCCCCACTCCTTCTCACTGCCTATTACTCGTATTATTTCTGCAGCTTAGCCTCTGATGAGGCATCTGCTCTGTGTGCACCGCTATCGCCTCTCCCCATCAGTCGGGTTAGTCCTTAACAAAGAGCCCCGGCTGGCTTATGAGGCCTTTATCTGCGCTAATCCGCACCGCTAATGCCATCTCAGGCCAGATTACCAGCTTCAGATTGGTAATGACAGAGCTGTGAACTCTTTCAGAAGTCATAACCGGAAAATCTGGACGTGGAAAAAAAAAAGGAAAGAAAAGAAAAGAGAGGGGAAAAAAAGGGTAGGGGGAAGCAGGGTTGAGAGGGGATGGAAGAGGAAGAAGACAGAGGGTGATGGAATTGGGTGGCGGTCAATTTTAATCTGGAGTCAAAAACAAAACATTCTCGTGCCTACAATCGTGTTGGTCGCCTAAACCGACTGCAATGCCACACGTCCAGACAAGTAGATGTGACCCAGATAGAGGGGTGAGGTGGGGTGGGGGGTCTTGCTCCCTCGCTCAACTTTTTTCTGAAATCTCTACAGACAAGTGTGATACATTTTAGACCACACACACGCACAAGAAAATGCAAAGAGGTCGGGGGAGCTGCAGCGCTTTGTGACAGCGACAGACGAACGTGTGATCGCGGTAGAAGTTACAGGAGCTGACAGCACTTCAGTTCAGTTTGAAATGAGGAGATGGACAGACAGACGGAGGGGCAGGAAGAAGACACGTGCCTCGAGCTCGATAGGTGTCAGAAACTGAAAGGAGCGACAGGCAAACCCAAACTTCATCCTCACGCACACTGAAGCCTTCAAACAAACTGTCGACTTTCTCCAAACTTTTTTGTGCCGAGCTGTATTTGATTACTAGCACGGCTCCAACATGTAAAAAAGGACTTTCATTTAATTCTCAGCTGTTTGTGCTCAACATTGTTTTGAGTCATTTCTGTTCAGGAAGCAGCTAAATAACACGCAACAAGCTTTCGTATAGTGACGTAAAAATAAAATCAGCGTATCCCGCAGGAATACGGCGCAGCAGAGGAAAGAGAAAAGCTCATGTTATGATTTCTATAGTCTTAACGAGTTGACCAGAGAGCAGATGACTGCATTCAAATAACCTGAAAAAGGCAGGCATAATCTGCACCATCCTGACAAACAACTGGCCTCCACATCAAAACAGCCACCTCTCGCCTCCATCCCGATTACTCTGCTCCTTCCATCCCCGATAAACTACGTAACGGGAATCCCGACGCGGCTGTGAGTTGTAATAACAAACGCTCCGGCGACCGGCTAAACTCAGTGGCAACAGATGGGACCATGAGCTGCAGCATAACTGGGATCTGACACACTGGTCCCCACGCTCAAATACTTCAGCAGGGATCACACACAAACTTTAAACACTGTAATCCATTTTTCTGAACAAAAAACATCTGGGACTGAAAATCCACTAATCTGATATTAAATCCGCCGATTTGTTGAAAAACAGTGAGATTAGCCGGGAAGTCGGGGAAAAAAAAAAAAAAAATGACTAACTGCCTATTGCACAGGAGGAGGAGGTGGTGCTGGGATTGTGTTTGTGTGCGAGTGTGTGTAAGAGCCTTTGTGTGCGTCTGAGTGAATGTTTGAGTGCGTGTGCTGTCATTGTGTCATCAATGCTGGGTGTTTGCGCTGTCCTGGCTCATGTAAGAGGCTTGTCTAATCTCATTGGTGATACCTCCTGTCTGTCATGCACTCCTCTCTTTATTATTCCCCCGCTTAGTTGCACGGAGGGGGGAAAAAAAAAAAGTGCTAATCCCCATCTACCCCCCCCACCTCACCCCCCTTACCTCCTTTCCCTCACTCCTCTGTCTCTTTCAGTCACTAATAAACACATAACAATGAAGCAGCCCCGCGGGCAAATAGCGACATGGAAGAAAAGCACAAACACGCTAATTATAGCCTGTTACATATGTGTAATATTTGAACTATCAGTGGTGCGTGAAAAATGGATTAAGAGTACAAAATAGTGATTCATTTATGTCATATTCTGTACGGGTGCATATGGCCGGGTCTGATTATGGTACTGGCACTCGCAACAACAATGGCGCCACTGCGAGAAGAACGCTATTCTTGTCATCGGAGCTATAACTGTTTTTCTAAAAGAAGTTTATTGTCGTCGTGGGAACACCTTTCACGGGAGAGTATTGAAATATATAAGTGCTCCTGGAGCTGTAGCGAACATCCGCTGGCAGCTTGTTGGCAGAATAAGAAAACATTGTTTAAATCAGGGACACCAAAACGTGGCTACAAGTCGTACAGGTTACATTTTATATGCTTTAAATGGCTCTGCTTCAAATTACATCGAGGGCTTATCAGACTGTATATTCTGGGGCATTCACTAATATCACTGAACGAGGCTCTGCTGGTTATTTTGAGGTGAGTGGATTTGCCATCAGAGCTCCCGACCTGTGCAGCTGTCCCTCTGAATCACCACTCAGGTGAATCTCTTCATAATACCTTCTTTATATGGAAACAATTTTTTTTTTAATGAAGGTTGGGTATGTGACAGTTTTTTATTTTCACATTTTCTTGGGATTTGTTTATTTATTTCATGATCTGAGATGTTTTTATTTTCTTTTGTTCTTTTTTTTGATGTTTTAAGTCTTCATGTAAAGCACTATGTCACTTTGTTAAATAAAAATCTGATCAGTTAAATTTTACTTTTGGTCCATCAACCTACGAACAAGTATGTGGTTTAAATAATAACCAAACTACTTGGCTCTAAACACTGAATATCTGATCACTTGTGCCCAGATGAAATGGCGTAGCTGCTCTGTGTGAGTTCAGCACCTGTACTGGAGTACCATTTGCCCTTCAGTCCAAGTAAAATAGATATTTTGGTATTTTAACTATTTTATATCTATGTGGGTCTCTAACTAGCTTTGCAGCAGTATGACATCAGCGCAGTCTAAAATGCTGTGAATGTTTTTTATGTGTGTGGTGTGAATGTGTGAGCACTTAAATCCACTTACCAATTGAGCTGACTCTGGTCGGTGGTCCTCCAATGCTGGAGGGGGCAACGCTGTGCTTCATGGAGGCGGGGTCCAGCTTGTTCGCAGCAGCAGCAGCAGCCGGCACCTGTGGGGAAGTTGGGGGGGAGTTGGGTGACTTGCTCTCGGATGCCTTAGGCTTGGCCGACAGGTTCAGTGGCTGTGCACCCTCACTGTCCTGCAAAAACCAAAACAGCACAGTTTCGCCTGCTGTGACCACCGAAGGAATTTGGAAGCGGGAGGCGCGAGGACCACCCTCGCCCTCCCCTCACCGAGACCACTTTCAACGGAGCCGTGCTAATCAAACGGGAGCCCATGCAAAGCAATCTGAGGCAAGCCCGGGCGGGACGGACCACAAGGTGCATGCCACTGCCCCTTTCCAATCAGCCCGTAATAAGCGAAAAGATAAAAACATACAAATAACGGCACATACAACCATGAATATTTACAGATTTTGGTGCGACCCACTGACATTCACATGCAAAATAACAGACTTCCTGTCACAGCAAACGCGGCCTTCAAACAAGCCAGTTCATGCACGTGCACACTCCACATGCAGGCTCCAGTAAACATGCACTATGGTGCTTCACATGCTACAAACAACCAAACACACGAGGATGAGAAACACCTTGAACTCATTCGTAAAACGACAATCTTCCACAGAGAAAAACACCTCCCTCAGAGAGTCTTTAGAGGTGTGAGAGTCTTAAGACACTGAACACAGGGCTGCCTGTCACTTCAATGTGCACTTGGTCCATTACAAACGGGAGACCTTCATGGTCAGGAACGTGCAAGTGTTTGGGGAAAAGCAGAGAAGCCCTTTCTGTCTCGACCACAAACGCACCCGTAGCACCTACAAACGATCGATACGATTCTTAAAGCAGCTGATTTTTCAGGTCTTAACAATATTTATTGACACTCCACTTCCTGTTATTCATATTGCACAAACCCGGGCTGCAATTAAACCTGGAGAGCAGAAGGGGGCGCTCCTAAGATAGTCCTCAATTAACAGAGTTAATGGAGCTAAAATAATGTCTCTCAATCTGATTTTTTTTATTAAACCCACATTTTATTTCACTATTTTCACTGTTTAGAGCTGAAATACAATAACAAAGTCCTTTCATCTTCCTTACAGGGAAACTGAGTTGTCCCATGAAAATGATAGCATTTTGCTAATGTGTGTTGGCGGGTCATTAAGGTAAATAACCCGAAACATAACAACTAAAACATGGTTAAAATGACAGAGAATTACATGCGTACAACAAGCAGCTGGTGGTGGAGGCTGACTGTGATCGCTAACATGTGGCTGCTCGGAGAAATTCTCTGCCGCTGCGCATTTCGTGAGTGAAATGAAAATGGGGCGTGCTGTAAAGTGGTGTGTGGTGTTGTGACATCCCAAACATATTTGACTACAAGTAAACCTGAAAACATGAGCACCCCGCATGAAAGCGGAAATCCAGACACTAAAAAATGTAAAGTATACATCGACTCTTTGATTGGATTAAATTCCCTCGTCCATCTATCACTGTGTTGCTCGGCGCACAGCAACATCCTCAACACAACGGACAGCGCTCCCTAAGTAAATCGCCATGTGGACCGCCACTGTTATCACGTTAACTGTCATGGCAACATCACCCCTGCTGATGACCTAATCCAATCAGGAGGAACCTCAGAAGGTCACATGACAGGAAGGAAGAATTAGATCGCAGAGGGGCCAGATGTACACAAACCACTCTGTGTAATTAAAACTCCACAATTAAAAGCCAGACACAACATGAGGGGACGGACGGCTTAACGGGTCAGCCAGCTAAAGGCGCACAACACAGTCAAAAGGAGGCCCACAAATACAGTTTGCTGGGTTGTTTCACAACATTCAGCGTGTGTGTACTTTAGAAAACAGGATAAATGAGAAATCTTTCCATTACAGGTGTAGCAAAATTTAAGCCTTACAGCAGAGAGAATAGAGACATTATTTGTCCTTATTTTCTGGTCATTAGTCTAATTGCTGCTTAGGCAAAGTAGAAACTGGCATACAGTGGAAAAGAAAAACTATTGTGTGTATGTGTGTGGTATATTCACTCATTAAGGCCGACTTTCCCTGATTCCCACTCCTTGAGTCTTACTAAGCCTTATGAGCCCCTCACAACTCAATTAAGCCCTTCCAATTAAATCCCGTACATGTGTACGTGTTCACGCACGTGCGTGAGTGTGTGTGTGTGCGCGATGAGGCCTAACCGGATTGTCCTTCATTAGGAGGGGTGGGGTGGGTTGGGGGGTGGGTGGGTGGGGGCTTTCTAAATAGATGGAGGACCCCCCAAAGATGCCTTCAGTGAGACAATGGGCCGGAGAAGATGAGGAGAGAAAGGAGAAAACTGAGGAGGATCTTCTCAATCCTGACCCATATTATGGTGGGCTTTGGCTGCGAACGTGTTTGAATATTTATTACAAATAGATAATGCCTATGCCTCTTGTACAGTGGATTGGGGGAGTTTCCCTTCGCGCCAAGCCAAATCCTGTGGTGGGAAGGTGGCCAACCTGCATTATGCCAGTGTGGAGGAATTAGTTTAGACAGTGGAGCTGAGAGGCTTGGACCGACTTGTTTGTGTGCGTGTATGTGTGTGTGAGTGTGTGTGTGCGCGAGTCACTGTAAGACATTGTTCAACAAGCTCTAAATCTCATGACAGAGTGTGTGTGTGTGTGTGTGTGTGTGTGTGTGTGAGAGAGGCCTCTAAAGCCTCTGAAAGGCTTGGAATCTTGAATTAATACAATTGCTTTTGTGTCTCTCTTGGCTGATGAAACAGTCTCCAGCTTTGAGACCGAAAACATGCAGAGTGACAGTGAGAGCCAGAGGGACGCAGAGAGACAGAGGAGAAGCAGAAGGGGAGAGATAACACGTATAAAAGTGTGTGTGTGTGTGTGTGTGTGTGGGCTGTATTTCACTTCTGTGGATGCTGACATGTGAAAGCGACATCAGGGTTCTGCATCTTATCACGGGAGCTGACGGTTCAATTAACAGGACAAGTGTGTGTGCCACTACCGTTTATCCCAGTCAGGCCTGTGTGTGTGTGTGTGTGTGTGTGTGTGTGTGTGTGTGTGTGTGTGTGGTGCTAAGGACAAGACCCTTAAATGTGCCTTTCACTCTTCATCTCTTTCTTCCCCTCCAGCTATAAGTGACTATTCAGATATTAATTACATTGTCGTCGTTTCCTGTGTGGCGCACACTCACATGAACTTGTGTGGATTTTCTATCTGACTCCAGTCAAACAGGAGTTTCAAAGGTAAAACATCCAGGAGTATAGGACACACTATACTTCTATTATCTGAGTAAATGATCTGTATATATGCACTCTTAAATAATGGAGCACAGTATTATGAGTTAGTACAGAACCCTGGAGGCTATCACGGTTTCAACAAAGTGAATTCTGCACCCACTGATAATGCACATCACCATGAAAAGGATCCCAAGTGAATAAACAAGCAATGTACAGAAAACATCTGTAGCACGCGATTAAATAGTCTCGAACAGGCCGGGTTACGCATGGTGCACTGAAACACAACATTGTGTGGGTCTGTATGCACGCCTGTCTACATCTGAAGATCCACTCTTGCATATAAGAAAGCTGCATGTAATTGCAGCTGCAGTGATTTGACCGTGTGTGTGTGTGTGAGAGAGGGGGGGTGTTCGAGTTGGTGTCTAGCTCTACACCTGTGTGTGCTTTTTTTAATGTATGTGTGTTCGTCCGTGTCTCACCCGAGGGTAAAGCACTTAAGCAGTGTGAGCCTGAGTCCAAACAGCTGTGAGCAGAGGCAGGTAGTGGGCCTTTAAACGACTAGAGACCTGAGATAGAGCCCACAGGGAGAGCACGCCACTGAAATATACATGTCACTCCACCAGAGAGAGAGAGAGCGAGAGAGAGAGAGGAAAAGAGTGTTAAAGGGAATGAGTGAGAGCACCTCAGTGGTCAGCCTGAAAGAGAGAAAGAGGAAGAAAGAAAGAAAAGAGGAAGAAGAAATCAAGAAAGAAAACTCTCCAAAGCACTTATCTAATGTTTGTGAACAGCTCTGTGGTCAGTCTGCGATTTTGCCTCTATGGAGACTGTCGGGGTCCGCCTTGGTCCACTCCCCAGTCAGCCACTCCCGCTGGACTGGGGAGGCCATTACGACTCCCTGCTTCTCCTCCACCACAGGCCACAGCACTTGCCTGTCCTCCATATATATGGTAATAACGTGTGTGACAGTGGGGGTAGGATGGTAGAATGTGTGTGTGTGTGTGTGTGTGTGTGTGTGTGTGTGTGTGTGTGGGTGTGTGGGTGTGTGGTGTGTGTGTGTGT